>JBBPNR010000480.1:0-23149 GCA_038091015.1 Boletus vermiculosoides
TGCAGCTATTCGAGAGGTACTCCTCGAGCGTATCAAATAAAGCGGTGAGGAAGGCGTAGCAGACGGTTTGGTACGCCTCCACAGTAGAAGGGAAATTGCTCAAGAGGTTCGATGGAATGGGATCACGCGCAGGGAAACCCACGACATCCTGTTCCTCACGCAAGTTCATGTAAATCACTATGACGTCCTTCTTTCTCAACTGAGGATTTGATTCAGCCATCACATGCCAGTAATAATGAGCACCCGTTTACCTCAGTTATCATCCTTGACTTGCCGGTTCCTGAACTCTGAACGATGGAACAGAACTTGGCGTAGTACCGAGGAGCGACCCCGTTGTTCTTGAACAGCTTCTCGTTGTGTGTCAAATACTCGTAGAAGCCATCGACTGCTGCGCCACGGTACTTTGCCTTAAATGATCCCGACAAACCCTGGACTAGATATATCAGAGGAGATTAGTCCACCCTGTGTGGTTCTGGTCAAACGGTGAGACGTGGTGCACGAACCAGGTTCTATTATGGATCCCGCTGCCGGCGGTTCTGGTATCGCTGCTGGTAGTTTGAGAATAGCTTGCGGAGTGACCAATAAATAGTCAACAAATATTGAATAGAGATCGAAGGCACACACCGAGGTTTCGAATCTCGCGGTATGATTTGCGCTTCCAAGCAGAACCGAGCATTCCCCGTAACTCCTCGTGGTTGTTGATCAGCTTCTTTGCTTGCTGGATGTTAAGGTATTTTGTATCCAAGTCACCATTAGAGCATCCAATGATAGCGTTAAGAAGTCCGCAATATTGCCAGCCGGAACTTAGATCAGAGACGTCACCCAAGCCATCTTCAACGGCTTCCGCTACCTGGCCGTCGAGCTCGTGATGAGTGGCGGCGTTGAAGCGATCTGGGAGACTCTCGAGGGGTGGCATGGCGTCCAGTTATTCCAACCAAGTTATTTGACGAGCCGCTTTTATGTCGCCGGCGGAGCGCCTACGATCGATTGATCACAATTGATCCACAGCATCTGTGATTCAACGATCTGCCGCATTTCTATTGTTCTCCGTAAGTGTAAATTACGAACGACGGCAGTTATTATGATTTGTTCGCTACAACTCACGATGCAGCTATGATGTATAGGTCTGTCTTTGAAACACACTTGCCGTTCAGTGGAGAGTAATGGAACTGCGTGGTTATGACACACTGTCAATGTCAAGGTTGTCAGTGCTGATCAACATCATTCTCACGTGACGACATGAACTGCGTTCAACGAGGCGAGGCCCATCAACACAATGGCCTGTACTCGTCACGTATTTGGATGTTTCAAATGGGTGGAACGCGTACCAGTTCTCGGTGCCATCATCAAGCATTGCCACTAGCACTCTTGTGATTTTACTCTTGCTATTGACCGTGATGTGGCGAATGGCGCATCGCCGAGCCTGAGGCGAGGGATGCCTTGATGTCGATGAACATGCGACCAAGCACAAGGGATAACCAGCTATGATGAAGAACGTGTGACGGAACCATTCAAGGAGTACCATTCGCGTCCTCAGGAATCACCCGGTGATGCGGCCCACCACGAGCCATCATATAAGGGAGTTACTGAACCAGTTCTTATCCAGATAGCAGATAGCAGGAAGGGCATAGTCTGGTGACCAGATTGTCTGGTCATCAGACCAGGATGCGCAGCGAGATCAGGAGCAGGAAAACTCGCTGATCAAGATTCTCGCTTCCATTCGAAACTTCGGTACGTGTCTTCGAGAGGAACGTCAAAAATGATGATAATTCAAGCCAAATGCTCATCCGACTCGGTCACAGTACGTACCCTAAAAGTTGTTACAATCCCAGAGTCAATCAATGATATTACAGAATAAGTTCCCCAGGATCATCGGGCGGATTTTCTCCTTACATTCGGAACATCCCTCCCGTGTTCCCATAGCATATGTGCAGGAGTTGCCGTACTGCCGAACTTCACCTGCGCATTCAGGTATTCTGTATAAGGCCTTTCCGTTTCCGGTACCTGCTGCAGGTGCACGAGGTTTTGGAGAGTGTTCATGAGCGCCGGGTAGTTGGTTAAAAATGGATAGGTGGTGGTATTAACACCAGCAGCGTAGATACGCAGACAGCGGTCATCAACGTCCCGCTCAGGGAACGTAACGGAGAACGATGCTGGTTGACCAAGGTCGGCCAAGATCGCGATATACGGAAGGGAATCAGGGTCGTGTTTTCTGCCCTTGCTGCTCAGATATTGACTTCTGCGGGTGATGTCGTGCAAAACGTCTTTGGAACTCTTCGACTCCCGAGCCTTGTCAGAAATAAAAATATGCGACATTCGCGAATCCGCTGACGCCGTTTCGGGCCCGCCTTTGAAATAGATGGGTACCACCTTGTCGATGAGGGGTTGTTGGTGACAACACTGCACCGCACTGGTCCTCTGCCAGTGGCGTAGTGTCCACTCGTCCAAGCTGCATGATGGATCATCAGACTTGACGCGTGAAAAAGGCATTCGGAAGACAAACCCTAATTCATTTTCTTCTTTTGATCCTGCAATGTTCGCGTCCATGCATACCCAGTGCGAGAAATTCAGATATGCGTCCTCGAATGTTTTGCGTGCGACTGATGCTTGAGCGTCCTCCTCGTCCCATATCTGGAGTCCGAATACGAATTCGAGCCAGTCCACGACGGGAATCATTTGGCAGTCGGCGAGATGACCTTCCCATGTTGTTGGCATCTCAGTGACTACATTCTTCGCCCGTGTGCGGATGAACAGGTCTTTAGCTAGAAGCCAAAGTAATCGGCTTGCCAGCTCGCCACGTTGACCCATGTCGATCATGCCAGAGTTGACAGTCGTCAACAGGGTCCCGAGAGCAGACCCTAGAAGTCCAGGCGCTACATGGAGATCGCCCGCGGCCATGCACGACAGGAGAGGTTCGGATGGATAACTTGTAAATCTCCAATTCCGGTCCATGGTCGTCGCGAGACATATGCGTAGGTGGCTTGCCACACCTTTCTCCAGGTGCTCGACCGAGTCTGGGTGTCCAAACGTGACGTTCAGACCAAATCGTTGTCCGAATATCGCGAGCACGTGGTTGGTATTCCTGGGATCGAAATGTCCGGGCCCATATAACTTTGAGGATGCTGTGCGCAACACTTTATGCGTTTGCCCGTGCGCGGTCTTGAGAGAAAGCCACCTATTCACCATCGAGGACGGGTGAAGTTAGCGGCGATAACAGCTTGGAAGGGAAGGGAATTACAAGGGTCTCCCGTAACGCAGGATGTGATCTAGCCTTGAAACATCCTCCACGCCAATTTCGCCGAGTCCCAATGCACTCTGGTCCCATCCCAGCTGAGTGTAAGGTGGGAAAAGCTGTTCACCATCTACAGCGACGCGAGCAGAATTATCTGAGGTGTGACATGATTAGCAAGCTCGTCGGGGCACAATCACACCTACGTTTCTGGTTGGGGGGCGAAAAGTCGGCGACCTTGGAAGTCGTCGAGGCAAATACGACCCAGACAGCATGATTCTCTGCATATGTATAGTCGCTCACTGCTCTACAAAAAACGTCTGCCGGACGATAACCATGTGGACCTTGAATGCTTTTACTGAGCGGGTGTGCTTCATCGATTGCAATTACCAACTTGGGCTGGTAGGGAGCTTCAGGGAATATACTCGCGAGACAGGCACCGACTTTCTTGTAGGCAGTAGAAAGAACCAGGGAAAAATGGGAGGGAACAAGAGGGTGCGGTTTTCGTTCTGGTTCTGACCACGTCACTTAGATATGACTCCTCCGATACCGGTGAAAATATTTACCAGATAAGGAGAGCATTTTAAGCGTCTCAGTAGTTTTATCAACATCTGTTTCAGCGGCCTTATTAGCGGATTCATCAACACCAGTGTTCGTGGCCTTGTCAACATCCGCCATTGAAAAACCCTTTGTTGTCGCCCCTGGTTGTTCGGGCAGGCCTCGGACGAGTTCAACATGAGTCTAGAGAAGATTGTCGAATCAGATTTACGGTGCAGAGCAAGATGTCCACACCTTTTCATATTTTTCGGCGAGTTTCCGAAAGAAATCGGCCCTGGCCGTGGTCCTGGGAGGGTCGCTCATATCGCACATCTGGCCGACCCAACCCATGATGCCTGCCTTGGCATTGCGAGTGGTGTAGCTGTTCGAGAGGTACTCCTCGAGTGTATCAAATAAAGCAATGAGGAAGGCGTAGCAGACGGTTTGGTACGCCTCCACAGTAGAGGGGAAATCGGTCAAGAGGTTCGATGGAATGGGATCACGCGCAGGGAAACCCACGACATCCTGTTCCTCGCGCAAGTTCATGTAAATCACTATGACGTCCTTCTTTCTCAGCTGTGGATTCGATTCAGCCATCACACGTGCCGCTGATAAGGAGCACCTATTCACCTCAGTTATCATCCTTGACTTGCCGGTTCCTGAACTCTGAACGATGGAACAGAACTTGGCGTAGTACCGATCAGCGACCCCGTTATTCTTAAACAACTTCTCGTTCTGTGTCAGATACTCGTAGAAACCATCAACAGCTGCGCCACGGTATTTTGCCTCAAAGGACCCTGACAAGCCTCGGGCTGAATCTGTCCGAGGGCGTTAGTCCAACCTGTGTGGTCCTGGTCAAATGGTAATGGTGGTGCACGAACCAGGTTTTGTTATGGGTTCTGGTGCTGGTGGTACTGGTACTGCTAGTGGTGGTTTGAGGATAGCTTTCGGAGTGACCAACAAATCGTCAGTAAATATTGGACAGAGATCGAAGACACGTACCGAGGTTTCGAATGTCGCGGTATGATTTGCGCTTCCAAGCAGAACCGAGCATTCCCCGTAACTCTCCATGGGTGCTGATCAGCTTTATTGCGTGATTGAAATGAAGGTACTTTGCGTCCAAGTCACCGTCAGAGTTTCCAACGATAGCATTGAGGAGTGCGCTGTACTGCCACTCGGAACTTAGATCGGAGACGTCACCTAAACTATCTTCGACGGATTGCCCAACCGCGGTGTCGAGCTCGCGATGAATGTCGGCGTCGACGCGATCTGGGAGACTCTCGAGGGGTGGCATGGTGTCCAGTTGTTCCAACCAAGCCATTTGACGGGCCGCTTTTATGTCGCCAACGGAGCACCTACTACAATCGATTGACCACAATCGATCCACAGCATCTGTGATTCAACGTCAACGATATGCCGCATTTCCATTGTTCTCCGCAAGTGTAAATTACGAATAATTTGTCCGCTACAATACGCCACGATTCATGACATATGCAGCTGTGATGTATAGATTTGTCTTTGAAACACACTCCGTTCAAACGTCCACTTCTCCATGTATCAACACGAGTTTGTATCGAATGGTGTCAATACCATAAACTCCGACAATAAAAGATTCCGTTGGCTTTTAGATTTATCCACCATTCTTTGATTACGAGCCTATGACGGTGATCGTCCTCTATATAGATGTATCGCAGTTTTGCGGTCGCTGGCAGGCACAAACCCTAACCCGAGAGCAGGGTTGGTGTGGAAGGGATGATGGATTGATATATACGGAGAGCAATATGGATGCGACAGATCGTTGAACGTTGAACTACAAATGCTGTGGATCGATCATTGCCAAGGCCCTGGACGTTTCGATCCACACGCTCGCGATATTAGGATGTACTAAACGATGTGGTCCGAACGTCACGTTTGACACTCAGATTCAGTCGAGCCTATCTGGAGAGAGGTGCGGCGGGCCACTTACGCATATGTCTTGCAATGACCTTGGACCACAACTGGAGGTTCGCGAGTTATCCATCCGAATCGCTCTTGTCGTGCGTGGCCGCAAGCGATCTCCATGCAGAGCCTGGAATCCTAGGGCCTGCTCTTGACGAGCTGGCCAGCCTATTGCTATGGCTTCTGGCCAAGGACTCGTTCCTTCCGCACACCCGTCGTGGATTGGCAAAAACGGAGATTATCGAATCGAGGTGCTTGTAGACGTTGGACTTGACTCGATAGACCCCCATTCTTGTCATGGATCTGTCCCACATAGACCATGCACCGAATAGTGCTGAACTGGTATTGGTTAGCTGTGTCCTGGCATGCGTTGGGCTGCCGTTGTCCCTTTTCCCTTTTAACAGGCATCGCATTTCCGTCCGTATCCGCGCTGCATCTCGCGCGCAAGGTAATATGGTTCACGACATCTATGTGTAGTTTGTATTCTGAAGCGCGGGGAGATGGGATACCTGGGATACAGATTCAATTGATTTACCCATGGGATGGGTGACAGGCCAAGGAGTACGGTTATCATCATGCTGGCGGTCATGTCCTATGCTGTTTACCAGTAACTTTTCCGTGTACAATGTTGTGTGTGTTCGTGGGCAACCAATGGGTACCATTATTTCCCCGTTGGAATTGAATTTGGAGAGTAGTGGAACTGTGTGGTTATGATATAGTGTCAAGGGCAGTGTCAATGGGCTCATCGGCATCATTCTCACGTGACGGCATGAACTGCATGGACCTCGCCGCAGTGCGAAAGTTCATAAGAACTTGCAAATTGCGAGAGTGGCTCAGTTCAATAACGCGAGGGTCACCATCAACACGATGATTTGTGCCCGTTGCGTATTTCGATGCTTCAAGTGGGTGGAACGCGCAGGGGACCGGATCACTGGCGCAGCAGGTCCTTACTTTGTTGCGCTCGCTGTCATTCTCATATCCGTAGGAACTTTCAGTTTCTGTGAGTACACACACTCTCGGAACGCTTGGCCTGTATCTGAGTATTTTTCATCCAGTCACCGTTGTGCAACCAAGCTTGCCACATCCTTGGTTGTCGACCCCGCCTTGCTTGCTCATTGCACTCAATCTTTTCGTGCACTACTACTACGCCTGTACGATTACGCCTGGATTTATAAATGATCCTCCACGGTATCCTGGGACAAGCTTTTTCTGGGCATCTCCGTCCACCCCCAAACGACTGTCAACTCCTGGCGTGCGCTGGTCATCTCCAGGGCTAGAAATCGTAAATGCGAGTGTTTCCCGATGCAAACGATGTGGAGTCATGCGGCCAGAGGTGAGATACACTGTCAGTTTCTGACTATATGCATATAGCGTGCTAATGTACATCGTACCGAGAGGGCACATCACTGCCGCATATGCAACCAATGTGTTCTAAAATATGACCACCACTGTCCTGTCAGTACCTGATTTATTTCTCGTTGTTTTGCAGTAATAATCTTTCCTTGTCTAGTGTGAGTATTCTCGTTGCACGGTCAAGTATCCAAGGCTTAGCGCCACCAGGGGTGAACCAATGCGTGGGTTTGCACAATGAACGACATTTCGTTCTTTTCATGTACGTCCTCATTCGATCGTCTGTGTGACCACGTGGCGAACATATTTGTAGGGCATATCTCGTTATTGGAAGTTTTTTCTTCTCCTTCCTCGGATACCCATACGCCATTGACGCAGTCGGACTGAGTTTCGTGGTGCGTTCCTCCTCACAACCTTTATCTGGCTGTCACTGATGTTCGTCGATGCTCAGCCATGGCTTCATACCGTGCCCCAGTTCTGTTACATTATCTCATACATACTCTCTGTCGTGATGTGTGTCGCAGTCCTGATTATGCTGCTTTGGCACCTATGGGGAGTCGCACATGGCGAAACATCCGTCGAAGCGCAAGACCACGCGGTATATCGGAAGATTGCGAAAGGAAGGGGAGAGGTACGTGAATTATTCTGATAATGTATATGCCTCAATCGGTATTGATCGTGCTCGAGACGTTCATTAATTCTTATGACCTGGGGTACGTGAGTCGCTTAGCCATCAGATTTCGGATTCGTGACTAATGGTTAACAGAGCGCGCAAGAATTTGGCCCTGTACTTCAATATAGGGCCAAATGGATAGTACGTCATGCCTTCTTCGATCAACTATTGTTTGATAACCTGAATCACGACTTTGAAGCCCGTTATACACGCTTTTCCTTCCGTTTAGAATTATGCCATATACGGATGGGTATTCATGGGCAAGACGCCAAGGCCTCGAGGGACACATCGGTGTGCGGGAAGGAGAAGAATTAACAGATGAGGATGAGGATGAGACATAGTGTCACATCAGGTGAGCCTTCGCCAAGTCACCTGTAGGACAGGATGAGGAATGCCGGGGCCATATGACTCTTTGGAAATACCCCGTCGAAGGGGATTTCGGAAAGCAGCTTGAGTACAATATCCGGTCTTGTTGATGCGTTTGACGCGCATTCGTTCTCTGACTTGAGGATGGTTCAGTGTCTAGTGGTCTATTACTGACTCGAGTTCATACCAGGGATTCTCTTTGCATACACACATCATAGAGAATTGGGACTACACTGATCGGCAAACACAATCTACCCGCATATTACGACTCTTCTTTAATGCACGTTTATAACCTGCTCAGCCAAGCACGCCAGCAAGACTCCAGCAAAGTGCAACTCACGCGGGCATGAGACAGGAGATGGGAAAATCCGACCAATGCGGACGATTGAGTGGGTGAAGACTCGGGCGCTGCTACCATAGGACATGGCTGGCTGTGAAATGGACGAGTTGCGATGGTGAAAGCGGCGCCGTGACTTCCATTTGAGAAGTGATATAGGCGACTGAGCGGACTCAGCAGTTGGTAAACTTTCGAGTACCGCCCACACGTCTGACCCAATTGGGTTCCGGTCGGCCTGTACCCCACACTTGGCGCCACGACAGGGGCAGTGAGCATCGCATCACAACGCCACTGTGCCACGTCGGAACGGATCTTGTGTTACAAGAGATATGAGACGACAAGTCAGAGCCAAGTTGGATGCGAGCGGCGCTCTCGACATGGAGGGCTTTGCCGGAAGGTTAGTACGAATACGGAAGCGGTGGGGTTGACTGCCAGACAGCTGACGGAATGAAGGTGGGAAGGAATCATAATTGAGAGATTATCGCTTGCACTAGACGACCTCGATGGTCCTCGTTGTTCGTGTCCAGAGCCAGTCATCCTGCGAGGCACCCTTGCCCAAGTACCAACATTTCCTATGCTTGATCGTTAGCATCGAGTGTAGAACAAGATTTATACCTATCAACCAGCTTGAGCGCGCACGTTTCATCCCAGCGCTCCTCCATCGTGCTGTCGTCTCGAGCCAGTGGCGAATCTCCGATTTCCACGATTATTACTTGACAACGTGTAATTTCAGCCGGAAATAAAAGTCTAACATAAATTTGTCGTTTACCCCTTGGTCCTGCTCCATTTCAACACCTTCCGTGGCTTGGCCCCCAAACACTAGCACCCGCTCACCGACATCGTTCCTCTTCATTCCCCTCCACCATGCCTCCCACTCTCAACCACCCACCCGGCCTCAGCTTCGTCGAGGACGCGGAACATCGTGCCGTCCATGTTGACGCTGCCACGTACTATGGTGGCACAGAGTCTTTCTCTCGCTCACGAACCTACAGTCATGTACGCCTCCGTCATTCTCTCGCTGCTCATCTGACGTACTCTCTCCACCTCTTTAGTCCCAACTCCATGGTTACAACCCCAAAGAGGATACGCACATGCGCGCCCGCAGAATGTCGCACGACGAGAAGAGCGTCACTGGCCCTCGCCGTTTTCTTATCGACGTCGAAGAGACCATCCGGGTCGTCCTTGAGCAGGAAGACACCGATGGTGATTTCCAGATCAGTGTCACAGATGCCGGCCCAAAGCTGATGGCGCTCGGAACCGCCACTAGCAATGGTTTCAAGACATTTGACATTCGAGTATGGATTCCAATTGTAATCACACGTGTTCGATATCTTGATGTGTATGCTTCAGGGACATTATATGTTGTCTAACCTGCTTCAAGAGCTGGCGCTGGCACGGGACCATAATCGAAAGCGCATTGTCCTTGACGAAGCTCGCTTGACGGAAAATCCAGTCGATCGTCTGTCACGTATGATCAAAAACTCGTTTTGGCATTCACTCACTCGTCGCATTGACGGGGAGGGTCTCGAGATCATCACCGCAGACCCGAAAAACCGTACTGGTCGTGTGCAACCCCGAATCTATGTTCCGCACGGCGAACCGGCGATGGCGGAGTATTACCGAAAGGTAGCACGCGAGAAGCCTCACATCAACCTCGATGTCGTAGTTCTTCCCCCAAAACCTGATGATCCCTACTTCGTGAAGAGTCTCAATTCCAAGCCCGGCCTCCTCGCTTTAGCGATGAATGAAGTCGATGACGGCAAGGGTGGCCGTACATTAAAGGGGATCCCATTCATTGTGCCCGGCGCTCGGTTCAATGAGGTGTGCCTTGGCTTGTCGTGCTTTTCTCTTTTCTGATTTTCTTGGGTGTCTCAGCTCTACAACTGGGATTCCTACTTCATTACGCTCGGACTCCTTGTCGATGGCCAGGTAACAATGGCAAAAGGCATGGTAGACCACTTTATCTTCGAAATCAAGCATTACGGCAAGATTTTGAACGGATCTCGGAGTTACTACTTGTGCCGGACACAGCCTCCCTTCTTGACTGACATGGCGCTGCAAATCTATAACCAGCTGGACCGTTCTGATATGAAGGCCAATCGCGAGTGGCTCAAACGCGCCATACAAGCAGCGATCAAAGAGTATCACACTATCTGGGTCGCGGAACCCCGGATAGACCCCAAAACGGGTCTCTCCCGTTACCGTCCTGACGGTCTCGGGATCCCCCCTGAGACCGAAGCTACCCACTTCACCCATATCCTCGAACCGTACGCTGCAAAGCATGGCATTTCGGTCCTTGAGTTCAGTGAAAAGTACAATGACGGCATCCTCCAGGAACCTGCACTCGACGAATACTTCCTACATGACCGCTCGGTTCGGGAGTCTGGACATGATACGACCTACCGGTTCGAGAAACGTTGTGCCAACCTTGGCACTATCGATCTTCAAGCGCTCCTTTACAAGTACGAAGTCGATATCGGGACTGCGATTCGGGAGGTATTCGACGACGAGTTGGACCTCGAGGAGGACTTCCCTCTGTCGCCGTTCCCTCCATCGGTTGAAGCGTACGCCAATCCTCAACGTGAGCGCTCGCTGTCTAGACCGCAGACGAGCGAAGAGTGGTTCGAGAGAGCCGACTTTAGGAGAGATATGATCGACAAATATCTCTGGAATGAAAGGAAGAACCTCTATTTCGACTACGATACTGTTCAGGAGAAACAAAGCTTGTACGAAAGTGTCACAAGCTTTTGGGCGCTCTGGGCAGGTTGCGCAAGTGAAGAACAATGCTGGAAGCTGGTGTACGTTTTCGAGGGTTACTCAATGCTTCTTCATGCTGAACTTGATTTAGTTCGCAATCACTGAAGAAATTTGAAGTTCTTGGTGGGCTCGTGTCTGGTACGGAAGAGTCTCGTGGCAAGATTTCCCTGGACAGACCAAATCGGCAGTGGGACTATCCGTACGTAGACGGATCCATCTTGACCTGCACCATACTCATTATCGGTTCCCTAGATATGCTTGGTTGGTCGTCTTGGGCAAGGTGCTTGTCGGCGCGTACTAATGTAATTGATTTCAGGCCACCTCACCAGATTATGACATGGGTTGGTCTTGAGCGTTATGGCTACCTAGAAGAAGCACAACGTCTCTCATATCGATTCCTCTACATGTGCGTCCCTCGTCATCATACCCGTTTCGACAGATGAAATAACCCGTTCACGATTAGGATGACCACGGCTTTCGTTGATTTCAATGGCGTCGTGCCGGAGAAGGTGAGTTGGCTTGATACCAGTACCCAGGCACAGATTTTAATTTCTACCTTGTGCGAAGTTTGACGCTGTCAAGCTATCCCATCTAGTGGATGCCGAGTATGGAAATCAGGGAATAGACTTTAAGCTAGTCCCTCGTGAGGGCTTCGGGTGGATGAATTGTGAGTAAAACTATTATTTGTCGTGAAGTCCACCAGCCAAAATTATATGAATAGCCGCCTACCAAGTTGGGTTATCCTTCCTCTCGACACACATGCGGCGAGCCGTTGCGGCCTGCACTAGTCCTGAGGTATTCTTCGGTAGAGCTGCGAACGCCGACGTTGCGGCTGTCCAGGCCACCGCTGCTGTTGCTGACCCTCTCGACCTTGCCATGGAGAGTCTCAATCTTGCCGCATAGATTTCGACGTGCACTGCTACGTGTAGAATACCCTAATACCTGATTACGATAGTGACAGCCATTAGTGATGTTTGGGTTGAGCCGTTAGCCCTTGTTACACATTTGGATTTGATCTCTTACGGTCGTTTTGATTTGCATCCAGCTTTCTTGTGTCTCTGATGAATCCCAATTTAGTTCGATCAGTCAGCTTGAGCGTGTGTTTCACTCTGCTCCCGATTGAGGCTCGTGCATTGTCGATGTTCTCGACGACGCTGACAGTTTTTTTCCCTCTTTTCAATTTCTTCTCCAGACTATACCCACGAGAACAACCTGAACCACACTCTTTCAAATGTGATCCCACTCGCCTACAATTCGAGCTGAGACACCAACACGCTGTCTCGCCTGAAGCTCACGTCGTGTTCTCCGACATTCTGCAAGCTCCGACGAGTGTGCTCACAGAAGGAAATGGAACGACATATACGATAAAAACGAAGAAAATCTCCTCCTTCCGCCCGCCATCCTTTCGTGCACACGAGGCTGCCCGCATACGTTCGATCCGACATGCCCAAAGCACCGATCTTCCATGGTGGGAAGACGAAATCGTCGGACCCGATGCCGAGCACCGAGAAACGCTCCTCGAGCTTGCCAAGATGACCAACAATGCCTATGTCGTCCCTGACGACGTGGCATGGTACGAGTTGAAGGACGAATGGAACGACGTACGTTCCCTTTTTCGCCCGACTTGACATTTGTCGTGGCTGCGAGTTTGCTGGGTGGGTTGACTGACGCGTGTGGGGTAGTGTTATCCGTTTGGTTGGGAACCCGACTCGGACGGGTTTCGTGGCTACGTCTTTGCGACACCCGACAATGCGACCGTTGTGCTCTCCATCAAGGGTACCTCGACGGCATTATTCGGGAGCGGCGGTCCGACGGGAAAGAAGGACAGGTTGAACGATAACTTGCTGTTCAGCTGTTGTTGTGCCAGTATCGATTGGACGTGGACGAAGGTGTGTGGTTGTCATCGAGGAGGGTGGAAGTGTGATCAGACTTGCTTGACGCAAGCGCTGACGGAGGAGAGTTTGTTTTATCCTATGGGTACAGTGAGTGCGTTTCTTTTGGTAGGCCAGTTTGCACGACGATTCAGTGGTATTTTTTGTTTCATAGAATCTATACAATAATATAACGTATATGTATCCTACGGCCAACATTTGGATCGTTGGACATTCGCTAGGTTGGTTGAGGTTATCGTGCTTGAGTGGATACTAACGGGATGTGGTATGTAGGTGGTGCGCTCGCGTCGTTGCTGGGTATGACGTTTGGGGTTCCGGTGGTAGCGTTTGAGTCGCCTGGGGAGAAGCTCGCAGCTACGAGGTTACATTTACCCTCGCCTGTAAGGGACCCATTCGTCGGCGTGGTATGGTGCTCCTAACCAATCATGTGTTTCTTTCAGCCATCAACGCATCACGTCACACATGTGTATCATACGGCCGACCCCATTGCGATGGGGACATGCAATGGCGTCATTTCCTCGTGTGCACTGGGCGGGTACGCCATGGAGACCAAGTATGTGTCTTTCTCTTGTCTTTTACTCTGTCACACGACCAACTGCTTAAATGTCACGTAGGTGTCACCTCGGCAAGTCGATTGTGTATGACACCGTGTCCAATCTCTCTTGGGGAGTCAACGTTCGTACACACGGTATCGTGAACGTGATTGACAATATCCTAAGTAAACCGTGGCAAGCGAGTATGGAAGTTGGGCGAGAGGTGCCGCCCGCAAAGCCGGAAACGGATTGCGTGGTACGTTTCCTTTTTCTTCCCACTTGCTTTTCTCTTTCAAATTGGACATTTGCTGATGCTGGAGTGCTGTAGGAGTGCTTTAGTTGGGAATTTGGAGACTATCCGCCGGGGTTGATGGAAATTAGTTGACTTGCACGTGTATAGACTAGCTAGGGGTTTCATGATACCCTTTCGCGGAAAGTAGCGGCCCAATTGTTAAATTTGAGACTGGAACCACACCTCGAGCAAGAATGATCGTGCCTATCACTGTCACACCACCAAATGCGTTTTCCCCAAAGCTTCCCCCGTCAATCGCAAGACTGGGACACGACGAACTCTTCTTGATCGAATTACAAGGCATGCTCGACGTCCAGAGTCCCGAATCGACAACCAAGGATGGACAGTTGATTGGGATGTTGAACACAACCGACATGGTCCGTACTCATCGCACCACAAGGTGTCCTTTTATTTTTGATGTTCACGTTTCCCCTACTGACCACTGATGTACTTCGTCTTTTTTAGAACAAGCCTACGCTCATGATCGGGCATCATCTGATAGAAGGCAAGGTGGTCAATCTCCCGAAGCCTCTTGGGGTGCTCCACAAGCACGTTCGGAACTTGGTTCCTGCAGACGTGCACGCCCCAAACGATGATTCAGAAGGCGAGGGCGCCGGCGAAGGCGAAGGTGAGAAGGAGAAGGAGGAGAACAAGCAAGTCCGGTGGGACATTACGGCGGTGGTGAAGAAAAAGATCGTGTTCTCGAAGCGGCCCATGCCTATCGCCAACTTGAAACCAGCCAGCACAGCTTCTCGTAGGACATGACGCTGGGATGTGGTTGTGTTATGTGATAGAGTGCACATGCTGCATGGGCAAGTCGAGGCCGTGATGTGGTCATCCCTTGACCCAGTGTTTGCCTGCTGTTCTCCGCGCACATACGCGACATGATTGTCAATGAGCCAGCGAGTACGCTACATTCCCCGGTTACGACCGTCCATTGAACCGGAGACATGCCAACGGGTGAACTTGGCCTCGTCGTAAGCACACCGGCAAACGGCTATCGAGACTGTAGCCTTCTGGAAATGCTATGCATCTATCACCGAGAACGCGTTCTTCATTTTCGAATGTGAAATGTGCTACAACTCGCGTGTCGTGCTACTTTAGAGGTCCGCGCGTCGCAAGGTCGAGGACAGCTCATGTCAACCGCAACGTTTTCTCAACGTTGCAATGGCAGCGTGATTTTTTTTATTTTTTATTTTCCTTTGGTCACGCCGTTAGGCAGCCTCGGGTCTAAAAACTGCTTATAACGGGCATTGGTCGAAAGAGTTCTGCTGTGTGCTGATCTGAAGCGCTCACTGAGCCCTCCCCCCCACACACAAGTCCTTTCGTCCTTGCTGCTTTTCCTTATCATGATCTTTCAAGCTGTCAAAGAGACGGGTGTATCGCTCTACGTAGCTAAACTGGAGCAGTATGGTGAAGTCAAGGACATACCTCCAGTAAGCGATGCTTTACACACTTGCTCTCCCGCGTCGACTCACGCTCCGTCCGGCCCTAGTCATCGATCATCCGTCTTCTACACACCAACAGTGCGCCTCCAGATGACCAACGGGAGGAAGTCCGTAGTCTGCTCGCAGAGCCCAAGGCCGAGTTGGAAGCGATGGAGGATGATATCACCCGCCTACAGGCTCGTCTCGCCGACATCCAGCGTCGGAAGTGCGAGTTGACGTCTTACGTCGAGGACCTCGGTGCGCTCCTTTCCCCGATCAAACGGATGCCCCCGGAGATCATGGCCCGGGTGTTTGACTTTTGCGGCGACGTCCATGTTCGTGGACCTCATTGCGAGCCCAGTCGGCGTGCACCGCTGCTGCTCGGGAGTGTATGTCGCAGCTGGCGTGGGTTGTCCCTCGCCATGCCCAGACTATGGACAGCGCTCTACCTCGAACTCCCCACCTCGGGCATGTTCGATAAACAAGAAGAGATCCTCCATGCATGGATCCAGCGCTCACGCCCGTTCCCCATCTCATTATGGTTATGGAACGACTTTCTGACGGACGACGTCCCCGCTACCTTTCTCCGCCGACTCAGCCGCATCATCGCGGACAACGCCGATCGCTGGCGTGCCATCTTTGTCCATTTCCCCGCAGCCACGCGGGATTGGGATTGTTTCAGTGCCCTCGTGCGGTGTCAGATGCCAGCACTGGAAGAGCTCGAGATCTCGCCCCAGTGTACACCCTGGGCCCCGTTCCGGCCCGAGTTTTTACCCCGTTTGAAAGAGTTGCAGATACCCGCCGGGGCGATGCCGGATAGCCATAGAACGTTACCGTGGACACAGCTCACACAGCTTACCCTCCGAGGTGGATACCGACCGGCCGACATCGAGGAGCTGCTCTACATCCTCACCTGTGCCCCTCTGCTCACCCACCTCCACGTCGAGATCACACAATACAAGTGTGAGACCAAGTGGGACGGTTCTCGAGACCGCATCTCGATGCCCTGTCTCGCCACTCTCGTCCTCGTCACGATCAACAATCACGAGGAGTGTATCAACCATCTCATGGACGCCCTCACGACGCCGATGCTCCGCGACTTTCAGCTGCTCACGCGCGTCTGGGACACGAGCAACATGACCACGAGCTGGTGTCACGAGAGCTTTCTCGCACTGCTCGCGCGCTCCAAGTGTTCCCTCAACCACTTTACCCTCACCGCCATCGACATCACGAGCGCAGAGTTGCGTCAGGTGATGGAACGGTGTCCGTCGTTGGTCTTGTTGAAACTCAACGGGGCGGATATACCTCGTTTGATAGCACCGCTTCTCAAGGACATGATCCACGAGTCGGACAGCGATCGAAATAATTTACCACTTGCGCCTTGGCTGAAAGCCATCTCGCTCAGCTGCGAGTCGAAGGACGCGCTGGATCACCGGATCGATGACATTGGGCTTACGTTTGAGCAAGCGTTTGCACAGCTCGTGTCGTCTCGGACGACGAAACGGGAACTCAACAGCAAGGTTCTCAAATTGAAATGGATTCACTGGACGATTTGGTGGGATTGGTGTAGACAGCAGTCTCCGGTGCAGGCACATCCCCATCCTGAGCTGGAGGGACGTCTTTCGAGACTGTGTGCGGAAGAGGTCGACGTGGGGGTGTCTTCCGCCGCATACAACAAGTACAAGCGCGTCTCCTAGACTCGCCGAGGAGACCACTGGCTGGTCCAGTGCAGTCACTAATTTTGGGCCATGAATATTTTTGGGCGATATAATCATACATATTCTTACACTTGGAACTAATGGATAGTACATCATAGGGTACAGGGAGCATGTACGTATTTCAATCGCCACAATCTTACACAATGCAAAAACAAATAACTTAGAATGGCTATGCGAACACGAGGCGAACCCATTGATGAGTGAAATGAATAGGTTGCGCACCGGGATATCTCGGGCATGGATCAAGATGAAGTCATAAATGATTACGCCGCGGCATGCAGGTGATATCAACGCAACTGCGTGTCTTATCGTTTGTGATGCCGAACAGGCCGAGCGATAACGAATGGACAGCTTTCTTCAAACTTGGAGATGCAAACATTCCAGAATCGTGTGTGGGACTGCAAAGGTGACAGATGAGATAAGTTAATTGAACCCATCGAAGTGCCCCTTCAGAATTCTCTCTCCCATAGGAGAAGGGGCACGACGAGGACGTGTCTGCCCAACGATGGTCGCTGACCGTCTGGATTTGCGGTTGGGTAGAATATTGGTCGCGGTGGGTGAGACAGCAGAGTTTGGAGGGGGCTGGGGGTTGCCAGGCTGGGGTATATCAACCACAGGAGGCTACGAGACATCAGATCAGATGTATGAAAAGTGCAAATACAATTAACAAACGTACCCTGCCGAGATGACCACTTAGGGAGAGGCGTCTGAGAACATTGACACCCCTTTCGTGATGAGAGTCTGTTACTGTGGGTTGAGATTGGAATCGACCGATGGTATTGGTACTAGCACGACGAGCGTGGGCGGATGATGTAGGTTCTTCAGTTGGTTCGTCTGTTGGAGAAGAATGTTGAAGGGACGAAACCACATGACACGACATGCAAGCACACACCTTCGATGACGGGGGGCGGGGCAAACCCACGGAAGGGGAAGGTGGCGGAAGTTTTAGAGGGGGACTGGGACAAAAAGTAGAGGATAGGTGAACTGGAAGAAGCTGGGATGCGTGTAGCGGGGAAATTTGGGGTGAGGAGGCAAGGAGACGAGGAGGGGGAGTTGGATGACTCGGAAGATGATGGAGAACGAGGGCGAAGATGCTGAGTAGAGATTGGGATTGGCTTTGAGTGCTGGACGCTATCCTGGACGATGCGAGTGTTGTTGGTCGAGTTCTGGCTCATTATGGAGATGTGGGGAATATTCAGGGGGGAGAGAGGGAAGGAAATATGAGTTAAGCCATCAACCCAAGATCCTTTATAAAACCCCGACAATGGCAATTCCCGGTTTGTAAGTCAGTCCTAGCACGTGCCCTCATCCTCGCCGCTCAAAAACCTGGAGCCGAGACGCCATTCCCCGGATCGACAGTGCCACTCGCTTATTAAACCCCAGCGGCCGTGTGAAACGCCGCCCTGGCTGGCGGGGACAAGACTCAATAGAACGATTTCGTGCCATCGAACTGGATAATCGGCAGAAATACAGAAACCCGTTCGGAACACAGTGCCACTCCCCGAAAAATGGGCGCAGAGACATTTCCTGTAATAGGATTGCCATCAAACGCTCACATATTCCGGAAAGGTTATCTGGATATTCCAAGATCCGCGATCCAAATAGAAACCCCGCGAGATTAAAGAAATTCGAGCAAGACATTCGGTGGTTTTGCATTCCCAATGCCGCTCCAGATATGTACCGAATTATCAAGGAACTTGATCACTAAAAAATGCTGACGAAGGCTTGCACGTATCAATGGAACCCTGGTATTCGCCATCGTCTCTCGTGTTCTTGCAGGCATTTCCAACTGTGTCGGGCAGCACTGATCCTCCCTGTCAGTATTCAGTTGGGACAATACAATAGAGCCCCGTTTGATGAAGTTCCGAATTTCTTGTGACAATATTAATGACAGGAAGTTGACGGCTCATCCTGGTAAGTGTGCGCTCGGCCCCGGCACGTCGCATGAGCCGGACACATGATCGTGATGCTGATCGTCGGTCGCGGACTGCCGAACACACCATTTTTTGAAATGTTACCAGCACTCGTCCTCAGAAATTCTGAAGAGAATGGTTGATGGGCCGATTAAACAATTCCTGTGGGCTCTGATACGTGTATCATCTGTAATGGGGTTTATCCCCTTATGAACTCGCCATCACTTCCCAGATATCCCCGCTATCCGTCCGCCTTGCATGCCAAAAATTGTTGATGTTGTCTTACTCCTCGGACCCTCCTGTGACTCAGCCTCGGTGATACTGCTGAGCAATCTGAGCGGGCGCAAACTGATTACCATATTAAATCTCCGCCAGGCGAATTTCAAATTGCTCTACCGTGATCGTGATCATGATCAAGGCACGACATATCTTTGAGGGGTATACACGGAGTACTTATAACTCTCTCTCGCCTTGCTATCAACCCTACGACCTCCTGCTTAACTTGGTGGAGACCTCCATATTCTTTATTATTTAGACGATGTTGAGTTCTTATCTCTGATAAATCCCCAACACAGAAGCGACTTGCAACAACTAGTCCAAATTCCTTTTTTTTTTTTTGAAACGCACTCCTGAGTCTCCAATATTTTCACTGATGATCGAACACGTAACGCCCGCAAGTCATCTGATCATTCGAGCTATCCAATTTGGGAGACGTGAGCTGGTGAGTGCCACAATTAGCAATGGGAGGCTGAAGGCTGCTCCGATCTGCCATAAAAGTCGTCTTGATGGGCCTTGACGGGCTCTGGACCGTCAGCATCAGCGCACGGTCATCGTATCCGCATGCTTGGATGAACCTTCATTGATCTTGAATATTTATTTGTTGCCAACACTTGCGGTGATTCCTTGATAACTCTATCGATTAGCCTCGTCACTAATACCTTGTCCATTAGGTCGAGCAAAGCTAGTACAGTCTTTTTCATTGGTATGTTGGGGTACGGCATCGTGGAGCCGCCACTGGAGCAGCCCCACTTTTATGAACTTGGATCACTCCACATGCGTCACTGGTACAGGTTCGACTTGGGTGTTTCCAAAGTGTTCGAAAAAAGAACACTCCGTGAGAGCTGTTCCTCTGCTCAACGGGAAAATCGCAGTTCGCAGCGGATCGTGTGGAGCTCACACCTCAGACGTTCACGCGTACCCTCCCATCATGTCCCATGTCACACGTACAACCAACTTCACAACCAGATTCGCAAGATCTTCCACGCGGCCTTCCGAGCGGAGCGTTCCTGGAAAATCGTACCATCGGGCCCAGAGAACGGAATTCCACAATCATATGTATCCCAAGTCACGCATATTTCTGCCGGAGATCCAGGCCTCATAAACGAGAGGTCGACAAGTACTCACACACTCTTCATCCCTCCGCTTTTTTCACACCCTCAACATGCAGGATCCTTTTAGTTGTCGTGTCCCTTTCCTTGTTTCACCAATACCGACTGTGTCGCAGATTCTCTGCATATTGGACATGGCCGGATCTTGAACCGCTTTGACTCTTCCCTTGCCGTGTCCTGCGGCTTATCGACTGGCAAAATGGGGTCGATGATACAGTCCAGACACCCATACATCAATCCACGTCGAGGCGATGACGGGAGGATATCGACGTACAATAACATTCTTCGTCGTCCCCCGGAAGCTTCCGGGCTTCCCGGGTCTACTTTCTAGCTGCCAGGGGATAATCCATCCTTTTCCCCACCAGGCTGTCACTGGACCGTGCCATGCGGGCATGGTCATATTCAATCATGCTACGCTATTCAGATGGAACCCCAGGATCCGTGTTGGTGTCCCAGGGGTATTATAACCAACTACCACACGGAGAAGCCACCGTGGTAGCTGGCGGACAAGGTGTCTCCCCGAGTTGCGTGCCGCTGGGCCTGCCAAGTACGCCAGTAGTCTAAAGACTAGACGTGCCGTCACCTCCTTTGTCCAAGTCTGATTGAGATTCCGGACGCTACCATGTAGTAGGCATGGATGACGCGTTCCACAAGCAGTGTCAATTGATGCGTCAGATATTTGTGCTGTACTGGATGTTTGTGGGATAGGACTCTATGGAAGGCTTTGGGTACACGAAGAGTCTGAAGAAGATCGATGTCAAGGATGCCCCACAGGCGTGTGCGATAATCGGGCAATACCGGGGTCTGTCTATTTCCTATGTACGGATCAAGAGACGTGGAAATACATTAACGTTACAGGACCTCACCTGCATACTGAATGGTGCCATGGATAACATCCGCGTGTTCCGTGTCGACTGCAAGGAATGGTCCGAGAAGTATAGTAAACAATGTGTGGTTCTTTCATCGTGCAGTACGTCTTGAAGCTGAGAAACGCCAAGCGTGGACCTCTGAACATGTCAATGACATTCACTGTCGATAGATGGACCATGCATGCCAATTTCGATTGCTAACCCAGACACCAAGTCTCAGTTGAAGCAGACACTCGAACTGCTACACTGAGAGTCTGGGATCGCCAATCCTGGCAAGACATATGGGGCGCGATTTTTCACTATCATACATTCGTCATTGGAGTACAGGCAATATACTAGTACCTGGAGACTTCGATGGAAGTAGGTCACTGCGTGATACACTCTCAAGTGAACACAGTTCATGTGCTATTAGGTGCATAGGATTGGAGGCGACCGGCGTCGACATGGCTGCCCTCTGCAAAGCGACCAATGAATTCCTCCAAGATATGCCACCAAATGGCGTCGATCAGCCCACTTCTACTAGACCTGTTAAACCTGAGTTCGTTTGGCCCTTTTGTGTTTATCCGGCTGCACGAGCGTAAGCGTACGTATGCTTTCTCTTCTCGGGAGAGGCATCGACGATGCGCGTCCGTTCCAGAGAAGCCTGGGATGGCGTGAGCACCGAGCAGAACATCTATTCGAGTAGGAGGGGGCACGTACCCCATGAGCAGACGCTCGGCGAAATTTCCTGGAACAGCTCTACAGAGTGAAAGAGGTGAATGTGGACTATGGTGCTACAAACCCTCAAGTTAAAATCCACGCCATTTACGGACACGTTTCTGCATGCATGCACGTTTCGGAGAGCCAGGGTAACATGGGGGCATATCCTGATCGAGAAGGACGAGGGCCAACGAAAATGCATGGTGGTGCACCTCGGTACGTACTTCAAGACGTACAAAAGACGAAGATGACCTCGAGGTATAGCTCTTTCAAGTTCGCTGGGCACCGGTACGTACTTCAAGTTGACGAAGACGTACAAAAGACGAAGACGAAGACGAAGACGAAGACGAAGACGAGGTCATCGAAGCGAGTCGTAGCTCTCTCGCTGGGCCCCAAACATGGAGCTCGCTTCCGTTCGTGTTCATCATGTCCTCTATGGGCAAGACACACCACACAAAAGACCATGGTTCTTTTCAACAACAACAAAACCTTTTGTTTGGACCCCCGGGTCTATCGCTGGAACCTAGAATTATCACCGAGAAAGCCAAGTCATGACACGATGGACTGGCTGGGCTGTTTCGCGACAAGAAAATGACATTGTCAGAGGTAGGTTTGACGAGAAGGGGTGATGGTGGAACGTGGCACTTTGGACGTGACGTGCGAAGACTCTGTCTCTCCCGTTCCTTGTTCTCCATCGCCGGCTTGGAGGCAACCATCCATGACAACGAGGGGTTTAATTTCGGGCTCGCGGTAGAGTTGGGTCACCCCTGGTCTCATCTCCGAGTTGGCAGGCACTCACGTACGCATGACGCCATGGCCTTGAAGCCCTGAAGGAGACAGTAGTGGCCATGGTACTACGTACACAGATAAGCAACATCTATAATCCGACCATGGCTGTATCACTTGTACCCACCCAAACACCATTCATATGCATTCATCATCACCACCCGGAACGCGGCGTGAGTGCACCCTCACAACCGTACTCCCACACATGCACCTCATCGGACGCATATGTAGACAATAAAGCTACTGCCAAAACAAGCCGTTCCGATCTATTGGATGACAGGAGTTTACCGAACTCACTGATCGTAAACACGCGCACGTCACCGAGTGTGTTTTCGGCCGGCGACAAAAACCAGCGTGGGTAAGTTATTTGGGTAGTATTCATATTTCTCTATCTCACCCGCCCTCGAACTAGAGTAGATTTCCAGCGAGCGTCGGGTTGCACGAG
>JBBPNR010000481.1:0-23062 GCA_038091015.1 Boletus vermiculosoides
ATACAAGCAAAGGGAGGGCATACAAAGTACTAAAATCCATAATGTAATTTGGGATCAAATAAGTGTCCCAATGACATGCCATTTTGAAATGCTTGTATCTCACTCCCATGGCAACCAAATCACATGACCAAAGTGGTTTCTGAATGCCAAGAGCAATTACATTCATCCTTCCTGCAAGCACTTTACCTGATTTATTCTTGCTCTCCTACAATCTTCCAATCTCTTCAAAATGGCTCAACATTGGGACACTTTTTTGAGCCACTGTACATATGCTGATGGTCTGAACCAAGCCTGTTGCTGTGTGAGTGATTTTCTTGAGGAGTTGACCTGACCTCCTCTCAAATACATATACCACCCCATTGTCACTCCCCCCAATAACAACTTTTGATTCCTCTCCAAAAGCAACTTGCTCAGCACAGGCACAGATGGTGGATTGGTGAACAATGTTTGAATCACTTCACTGCTGTTCAAAGGATACAAAGTAAAGCTGTTGATAGCATTATCAATGACAACTAATTCTTTCTTGCCACTGACTGCTGCACACCCTCTACAGAAACACACATAAGCCATGGGCTTGAGAAGTTGTATGAGGTACATACATCACAGAACCACATTGGTACTCACTGACAATGGTTCCATTAGAAATGTTCATTTTGATGCTGGTGAAAATAGTAAGTTATGGTTCCATCATCTATTTGGATTACTCACATGTTGCCATCATACAGACCAAAGATATGCACACTCCCATGCTGAACAAATGCAATCAATTTTGGAACTGTGCCATCCAGTCATCCTGCAAATACCAACTGCAACTGTGAGTTCATATTCAGTAACAACACCTATACCACATTATCACACATTCCAATTATGATGTGAGTGTCGGCCTTGGTCCACCCCATATCCCAAGCAAGGCAAGTAATCTCAAAGCCAGACCCAAGCCATCACATGCAAATTTGCTGAAAATGTTTCTTTTGGGGTTACGTTGTACCATTTCACTTGTAATCTGACCAACACTTACATCAACAGGATTTGGGCACAGGAAAACCAGGTACCCAAGCCCCATCCCATAGCATATCATTTCTGCTACACTATACTTGGTCTTTATCCAGGTTGTGCAGCTGACAGCCCCCAATGACTCTTGATTGCAATAGGTGAGTTCCTTGTGTGTCTCCACATTCCAGATGTGGATGCCATTTGTACCTAAATGCTGGTCAGTTGGAAGTTGCATGGGTTTGTGTGTGTTATAGTTTTGGTGCATACCCAGTCTTTTTTCTCTCCCATGACCTTGTGTCCATCATGTGATCATTCCCGTCACTGGACCATTCTATCCCAGCAGTCCTAGTGCTTATTCACACTTGACATGACACATCCTGCAATAGCCTGGACACTGTTATGGTTGAGGAGACCCTATACCCATTTTCTCATTTGCCTCCTCCTCATTGTCTCCTGACTCCAATCTCTTTGTTGGTTACTCCCCCATCCCACCTCAATCACCCTGGCTCTTCCCTTTTCACCAAGATCTTCCATGATCTCTGAGATTACCAGATCCCTGCCTCCACCTGGGCCAACTTGCTAGATGAGTCATTGTTTAAGGGATAGGCAATGCCTCATCACCTCCAGGTACTTCCATTCTCATTGTCCCCAGGACTTTCCATTCATCCTTTCCTCTGACTCTTACTTATGCCTGTCTGACTTGCATAGACACTGCACTTCTACATAGCTCTCTCTTATGAGCTATGTGTTTCCCCATCCATCCATCCCATTTATATCACATGCTACATGATATGACGTGTCCCTTCCCTTATATATCTTTAGGGCTCTGATACCTGCCCTAAAGTACATACTATATATATTGGAGCACCACCTGTACCTATCTCTTTCCAACCTTGATATACACTATTTTGTGTTGTCACTTGTTCCTTAAGATCCCCTCCCTCATGCCTCACCTCACCTCTGCCTCATCCTCCCCTCTACCAACTCTGAGCCAGTCCCAGTACTGTTGACTTCAGTCAAGCCATTCACTTTTAACTCTCTTTGGAGTCAACCTAGAGTAGGAACGAGACATGTTCATGAATGTGTACCATTGTTACATACAATCAGTTGTAACAGACACCGCTCCCCATAGCACTGCTCTCTCTCAGTGCTCCTTATGCACAGCTGCTCTCCTGTGCTTTCCTCAGCAACCCCCATCTCAGATGAGGCCACATCTCACTCTGATATTGCCACCCTCCTTGTATTAAGCCTCAACCCCATTTACCCACATGATCACTCATGTGACATCACAATGCATTGCACCATGATGATTCCCATGACATGTCCTTATGCTCATGACCTTCCCATAGCAGCGCCCACCTGCCATTTCTGTCATTATCCTCAACATACAGATGCCAGGTTTCCTTCTACAGATATGGACTCCTACTATATTAAGGTTAGACTGCGCATGGACCATCTTACCAATTGGGATATACCTGCCCTAAAGCCCTTACAGCTGGGATATATAAGTTAGAGCTCCGCTCTAACACCTCTCTCTCTCTAACCTTGATCTGACACCTAAAGTATACTACCTTACAGTATACTCTTGTGGTTATCATCATCTGTTCCCTGCAATCTCCTCTTGCTTGACCTCATCCTCACCCTCCCCTCTATCTCCTTCATTGAAGAGCTCTTGTCACTGTTCTCAAGAACCCTCTGAATCTCCCCCTGAGACTCATCTAGGTTGACCCCCTTTGTTGACAACTTTGTCATCATCAACTCCATCCAACACCTCCTCTAGTCGTTGGCTACCCTCTCCAATGTTCTGCCAATGTTGGGTTATCCCTAGGTCTTTATATTATGGTTGAGGAGACCCCATACCCATTTTCTCCTTCTCCTCCTCCTTGCTGCCTTCTGACTCCTATCCCTTCATCAGTCACACCGTCCTCCCACCTCAACAACCCTGGCTCTTCGCTCTTCACTAAGATCTTCCATGATCTCTGAGATTACCACATCCCTTTCTCCACATGGGCCAACCTCCTAGACAAGTCACTCTTCAAGGGATAGGCTATGCCTTATTGCCTCCAGGTACTCCCATCCTCATGCCTTTGGGACTGACTCTCCTTCTCTTTACTTATGACTCTTACTTATTTGCCTTGACTTGCTGTAAAACACAAAGAATGTGAGATAGATGCGAGGGGATGGTTGTCTCAAGGGGTCTGCAATCCTAGGTTGTCAGTGTGAAGGAATTATTGGACTCACCACAGCGCGTCACTGACAAATATTGCCTAAATGGGAAATTGTGCAAGATAGAAGTGAGGGAACAGCACTGGGGGCAGAAAACTTCATTCCAAGTCAAAATAGACAGGGTTTTATAGTCCAGAGAATAGCCTAGACCCGTACATAAGGGAATAAAATACATATATGAAAGGGTCAGAATAGTCCAGCTTTGAACCTGAAAGGTTAATTAAGCTATATAGGAAAAGTCTGACTACTAATTACAAATCCTAAAGTGATCTAAAAGGAATTGCGTGTGGATGACAAGTGGATAGGGTCAGATAGGAGTAGTTTCACTGTAGGAAATATTGGATCCTTACATCACACTGACATTGCCTCCAATATCACCTTCTCTTTACAGGCGATGTGTATTCCCATTCCTCCCTCATTTACTTAGCACATGCCATGCAATGTAATGTGTCCCTACCTTATTTATCTTTAGGGTTCTGACTCCTGCCCTAAAGTACCATACTATATATATTGGGGTGCCACCTGTACCTATCTCTTCCTCTAACCTTAATATACACTTCTTTGTGTTGTCAACTCATTCCTCAAGATCTCCTTCCTCATGCCTTGCCTCATTGCTGCCTCATCCTCCCTTCTTCCAACTCTGGGCCAGTCCCAGTACTGTTGACTTCAGTCAAGCCATTCATCCTTAAACTTCTCTTGGAGTCATCCTAGGATAGGAACGAGACGACATGTTCATGAATGTGTATCATTGTTACATTGGTCATAACACTTTGCCCAGTCAAGGTCATCTGACCTTGTCTTCCTAGGGACTCATCATCACTAGGGTCTTTTCCCTAGCATCCTTGCTGTCGCCAGGCATCTGATAAGCCTAAAAGAACCTTCCAGTCAAGGCCTGAGTCTATCATACAGCTGACTACACTTCGTGTCTCCTTGTAACAATTACTGGTTGTAATTGTGACAGTGTGGATCACCCACCTCCACAAGCAACAAAGGACCCATCATTTGAGATGGATAAGACATGAACTGACAGCATGTTGGATGTGAACAAAAACAAACCCACACTCCGGTAATGTTTAGAAGCACCATTGGAGATATTGAGGAGTCAGGATAACATGGTGATGGGCAAGTGTTGTTGCCCTCACTCGCGCACAACATTATATAGACTCTATCTCCTAGTATTGTTCTTTTGTGTCCATATCACTGCTGCTATTGTTACCACTTAGTTTGATTGGTACATAACATTCTTTAGTGAAGCACAGCTTATTGTTGAGGCCTGTTTAAATGTTTATTGTCACTGCTCAATCAGGATTTGGTTTGTTTCCAAACCAGCAGTACTATCACTGTTTTTAAAGACCATATGGTTGAATGCCAGAACTAAGTCCACATGCATTAGCATGCCAGTCACTGTCAAGACCATTACGCTGTTCTACAATAGTGACTCTGGCGCACCTCCACTGTTTCCTTGCATGCTCACTGACCAGCTCAAACTCTTCAGCAAGATATCTCCTTCTATTAGCCTTTTTACCAATGAGGTTCTACCCACTGCATTCATGGATGCTGGCACCCTGACTTCAGTGAAGCCTTTTTTTTGCTGCCAGTCGCCTGAGCCTATGATCACCCATATTTGCATTGCATTGCCATATCCTCAAAAGTCACCCAAACCACATCATATAAAGTCTAATTTTTCTATCTCCTCAGATGATGGCTCCATCAACTCTACATTAGACACAGAGTTGACCACTAGCACCCTCTCAGAACTCTCAGATGATTCCAAGATACCCAAGCTTCCTGGTGAACCAGGTCAGCCTGGTTGGGGTGGTTACACTCTTGGCATGGCACTTGGCTGGAACCAGAAAGTTTTTTTGAAGTTCAAGGTATGATCTAATCATATTGTCACCTAGATTGGCTGAAGAGCCTAGATATATGTGCATGGCCTGATTGATGAGCACCTTGATGTCATGAAGTGTGCATTGGCACAGAACCCTGGATATCTCAAATTGGTCAAGGAAAAGGTATGTGGTTTATAAATCTATTGAAATTCTACTAATTGATGGTTTCACAGGCCAAAGACAAGTTTCCTGACCTCAATAATTACATCAGCTGCTGGCCAGTCAATGACTTGATCATGATGCACCTGAAATACACCTCAAGCCATGCAAGGTGACATGAAATTGAGATGGCAGCTGGTAAGAGCAAGAAGTCAAAGGTAGGTTTTTGGTCTCTTGTTCTATCACATGTTGTTGCTTACTCCACCCACCATCTGCACAGAAATGAGATCATGTATTATATACCCATTTTGGAGATATTGTTTCCATCTGCTGTACAATAACATTTCTCTGATTCATGCTTGTTTGCATTGACACATATTCTAAGTACTGAAGCAAAGGAACAGATAAGTATTCCATGATGCATGTTTCCAGGATGATGAGATTTCCAGTTTCAGATGATTACTATCATCATAAGTGTTCTAATTGCCACTTATCCTGCTGACTCAGGATGATGAGATTGCTGAACTATTTCAGAAGATTATTGTCATCAGCTGCTGACTCATACACCATTCATTGTGAGGAGAAACTAGGAGGCAAATATATACATGTTCTGAGCTACAAGGTATGTGTAGGACTAAATATGTGCACAGCATTCAAGTTCACATTGACAGATATGAGTGCTAACATGCCTGTTTTGTAGCTTGAAAAATGTGAGTGACTGTGGTGGTCTCAGGTTTTTGGCAAGTCCACTAATACACTGTGCAAAGCTATAGTATGGTAATGTCATGGTGAGTGGTCAGGTTGTTCCATTCAACTACTATTAACTCACTGCATAATCATGTAGTCTGCCACAGTGCTGTCCTGGGAGTGCATGGTGACAACTGCATCTCTGTGGAATACTCTATTCCCATTGCTCAACAATGGATTTGAAGGAAGATAGCAGTGGCATTTGAAGAAAACACAAAACTGATGAATGTGTTGCTCCTCGAGAATGGTGACCTCACAGTTATGGATGTAAGGGTGAGCTAGGGAGTCTTGAAATAGACTCTCTGCAATAGGGAATTGCATGGCTGTCTGTGACAAGTTCATGCAGTATGTAGGGACTGTAACCTGATGTGGTCTCATCCACAAGGATGAGTAGAGCCTGCATCTGAGGCTAAGCTCCATTGTCTATGAGCTAGGTGAGTCATTCGTGCTCCCACAAAATTGAATAATTCTCACCAAGGTGGATGGGAGAATGTAGACTTAGGTATTCACCACCACAGACAGTGTAACAGGTGGTTTCAAGCTATTGTGCAGTAAGTAGAATCAACAATCAACTAGATGGTATCCAGCACCAATCATAGGAGGAATAAAGTGAGTGGGCAATATAGTGTCTCCAAGCCATCTCCAAGTGATCTGATATACTCCATTGTTCCAACCAGCACTCATAATTAATACAATAAACACAGTGACATTGACAATAACAACATAGGATGATGAGCTACAATGTTCTATTGCCATCATAAGGTGTGATCAATCAGAATGTCACTGGAAGCAATTGTGGGGAAAGGTATCTACTTTGCCCCATATGCTATGACTAATTGGATCACCACAAAAAGCTCTTGGCTCATTGTACTGATGGTCTGGACCACCAACAAAAAAAAGATCAATTTCACTATGACAATCTGGACCTGTGACAAACAAAGAACAAGCAGTGATCAACTCAGAGGGCATTATGCCAGTCTGTTTTTTGCAACAATTGTTTTTTCCACTGCATAAATCAGTGCCTGTAGCTGTTTCATTGTCAGCCATTTGATATCCATGCCAAGGTTTACCATCCCAGGCATGCTATCCAATGACACTTCCAGTACTTCATCTGATGAGTCTGAGCAGACTGCACAAGCTCCAGAGGATGTTCAGACCATCCAAGAATGAATCCCTCTTTGAGGACAATGACAGATCAGTCTCTATTGACATTCAAACCACTCAAGATGGCCCATTCCTTGAGGGTAACAACAGATCAACCTCCATTAATGCTTCCACTGGCAATAGGATCACTAGCATCACCAACCCCAAGCTGCCTCCCAACAACTCCCCACCATGTACAGAAGGTACACTGGTTAATTCCCAAGTGCATACCCCCTCTGATGTCATGATGGACACTGAGGAAGAGATTGTGTCACACAGTACCCAAAGAAGAACAGACAACAAAATGGAAGAGCATGAGGTCAGCACTATAGCCTACCTTGATTCATGGGATCTAAATTCTCATTGCAAAGGTTTCCTCAATTGTCAAGTATTGTTTTGAGGAAGTCGATTTCTCAATGTCACTATGTCAAGACTTATATGCAAAAGAAAGAGAGATCAACTGACTCCAGGGAAAGTTACAACAACAGGGACATATGAGTCTTTGGTTTGCATATTCATATTGAGCTACGCTGATGCACAACAGTCATATCTTGACCAACAATACAGAGCACACAATCAGGAGTTACTGAAGACACACCAGTGGAAGATATCCACTATTCAAGCAATGCTACAACAGAAGGAGTGGGAAACAGCAGCCCTTCGCCAAGAACTTCAAGTAATGCTTTTGAGATCACACAGCACATTTGCTGACAATCATTAGGCATGTAACGAATTCTGCCAACAGCTGGAGGAGCTCTAGCAAGTACAGGGTCGACAACATGCCCTGGAGCTTGAAGAGCTCCACAAGCACCTCAAGGTAAGTTTAATCCAAGGTTCCCCAAGCAACATTACTAATCTATTCTTACTTTTACAGGTCCAAGTAGAGCAACTCCAGACAAGCTGGGTTGCAGACATCAAGACTCATATACAGCAAGAAGTAAAGAAGGTTATGGCAACTATTCAGGTGCATTTAGGTGTGTTCATTCATAAGCAGGCATTGAGTGTACAACAGGCCAAAAAAAAGAGAGAGCTGGCCAACACTGAGCAGCAGTTTTTGCACTTGAGGGATCCCCAGGTAATTCATTTGTTTCATGATAGCAAATGACATCAATGAACTTAGTAGATTCACATGGCAACACATTCCTTCCATGCAGCTGATGACTACAATCAGGCAAACTTGGCTCCCCCCACACATATGGAGATGGTGGTGGATCCACACCTGCATCCACTGCAACCACAACTATGTATCTTGCCCACCTCTACCTCCACCTCCAACTTGCCCATCTCCACCTTCACCTCCACCTCCAACTTGCTCTCTTCCATCTCTGTCTCCAACTTGCCCACCTCCACCTCCACCTCCACTCCCATCTCCAACTCACCCACCTCTGTCCCCAGCTCACCCACCTCCATCTCTGACTTGCCCAGCTCCACCACTGCCTCCAACTCACCCACCACCTCCAACTTGCCTGGCTCCAGCCCCAGCTCCAGCTCCAACTTGCCCACCTCTGTCTTCAATTTCACCCTCCCTCAACACTATCAAACAAATTAGGAAAACCCACAGAATCACTCAGAGAATGTGTCTCATTGGAATAGAGGTTGAGGTAATTTACTTATATATCAATACAATTGAGAAAACTCACATCCACAACTAGGACAACACTTTGACACAGCAAAAGCTACACCTGAAGACAAAGGCAGTCAGCCTCACACAAGTGCAGGCACTACTGCTATTGCTACTACTACCTCCAAGACTGCTGCCATGATACAAGCATTCACCAAAGGAATGGAGGAAGTCCTCCACAATATTCTCAGCGATGGAGGTGGTCTTCCAACTCCATGGCAGACTCCAAGGTGGAAGAAGATGGAGGATGATGCAATTCAGCTGAAAAAGACAACTGAACCAAGTCAGCATTGTGATTTCATTTTGGTAAGATTTCATTGTGTACATTGCAATGATACAACTAATGGTACTTGCAGAGTGAAGTTCATTGCCTTTTCAAAGACAGACTTGGAACCACATAAGATCTTGACTTCATTATGCACCAGCCTGCTGATCCAGAGGATGTTCATGCCTACAAACACAAAGATGGCCCCAGCCCCAACAAGAATGTCATTGCATTCAACCTGTCCCGAAACTCCTCATCACCTTGGAATACTTTCATTCTGGATAACATGCCTAGAAATATCGGTGGTGTATCATGATTCTCAACCATACTGTGGCCCTGAAAACTGACTCACAAGCCAACAATCTTCTAGCATGGCAGTGGCTCCAGTCTCTCACCAAAACTCTTGGTGAACATGGTATGAGCTCTGAGCAAAGCTCCAAGGAAAATGGGGTGGAGAATGTCCTTCATGTCAAGAAAATGGGATAGCAAAGGAATATAGACAGAGAGTTGGAAACAATTGATTTCCAACACACCATTGACAATGACATATTCTCTGCACAGGGATCATGACCACTTGTTTGGAAATGTGCCTCCAACAATCCAGAAACAACAAGGGATGTCCTCATTGGATTGCCATTGGCTCTATACAACAGTGCATGGATAGCACACCTCACTGAACGTCAGACAGAGGCACTCCAACTCTCACAAAAGGTGTTCCCATGCATGAGAGTTGTAGTTGCCTAGCTTACATAGGTGTCAATATGCATCCCTGGTCTCAGATGAACTGAGATTTGTATATGGGCTCAGATATATATGATCAATCAAGTATCAAAGACTGTATGTACCCACTTCCATGGATAAGATGGTTGGTGTTGTGGTTGTGGCCATGTGATGGATAAGTGGTGAGACAATGATCCCTTTGACATTGTGTGCTGCTCATTGCATGAGTGGGGGGCAAGTGGACAATGGTCAGGCAATGGTTGGGTAATTAATATAAACCACACAGAATACTTCAAATACAGTCCATAGATCATATGTCAGCATGTTTTTCTAATATATATTTGAGACTAATTGTTCACCAGTATAAGGGATAGTGACTAGTGTTTTGCCAATGTGAATATTCCAAATATTGCCCAAGTCTGTACTCAAATCGGATACTTCAAATATTCACCACTCATTTCTCTTCATCAAAACTTCTTGTTTCAACTGACATTTAGGCTCAGCCATCACACATGCCAACATTTCAACTTCTCACCAACATATTTTCACTTGCAAATATTTTGGATATTCTCCTGGTGAATATAGTATTCTAAATTACAACTTTTGTTTTCACCTTTTGTCTGACTTTTAGACTGGGTTTAAAGATTGCCCACTGCATTGTGATTGTTCATGCTTGGTAAAGTGTTAGTATCATGCCCATGTGAAGTAGATGTTGGGGGGCAGAGTAATGACACTGTGAGGACCTGGCAGATCAACCACTTGGATCTTAGGCACCTCTGAAGAGTTGTTGGTGCCTGAGGATGGTGGAGTGACAACACAAAGATCCAGATCAATCACTTGAGCATGAGGCACCTCCAAAGAGTTGTCAGAGGATGCTAGCCTTGTTTCAGAGGCATTGGCATGTCCAGCACCCTGAGTTCACAACTTCACAAGGAATGCCATGGAAGAACCATCCAAAGTGCCTGGTGTTACAATTCTGGCACACCCCCAGTCTTTTTCCTTGTCCTAGACCCCGTGCCCCTCACGTGACCACTCCTGTCACTGGACCATCCACTCCCAGCGCATCCCAATGCTCACTTATGCTAGACATGATGCGTCTTGTAACAACCCGGGACCACCTCCCAACACAGCCGCCCTCCTGTGTCACACCCTGGATCTTTCCTGGATCTTCCCCAGAATATCCCTCGGAACTTCCCACCTCTTCCTTACCATGAGACAGCTTCTGGTCCACAGCCTTCCTGCTGTCCCCAGATTTTCCCGTCCTGCCAGTGCTTCTTTGCACTGCTGTCCCCTGTGCTCTCCTTGGTGATCACCATCTCAGTTGAGGCCAGATCTCCCCTTGACATCACCACCCCACCTTGTGTCACACCACGACCTCACCTCACCCTCATGACCACTCACATGCCATCACACACATTGTGACATGCTGATTCCCATGACGTGCCCCTTCGCTCGTGAACTTCCCATGGCAGACCCCTCCTGCCTTTTTAGGCGATAACCTTGCCATACTGACACTGGGTTTCCTTATATGGATATGGACTCTTACCATATTTAGATTAGACTGTGCACGGACCACCATTACCAGATTGGGATATACCTGCCCTAAAGCCCTTATGGCTGGGGTATATAAGTTCGAGCTCCTCTCGAACACCTCTCTCTCTCTAACCTTGATCTGACACCTAAAGTGTACACCTTACGGTTACTCTTGTGGTACTCATCATCCGTTCCCTACAACATTTCCTTGCTTGACTTCTACCTTGCCCTCCCCTCTTTCCTCCTTCGTTGAAGGACTCCATTGTCAACACTCTAGAGTTCTCCTCTAGAGTCCTCAAGGTCAAGCAATTCCATCGTTGGCTCGTAACCCGGTTCTCTACACCTGTACAGAGAACCAGACCTCTCTGCCGTCGACCTCGTTATCCAAGACTCTCGCCTAGATCAAGGTCATCCGACCTCGTCCATCTTGGACTATCAGTTGTCACCCTCCTTGGGTTACTCCTCGTAGTATCCCTCACCATTCATTACCTGGTTCTGCATCAAACCAGAAGGTATCCTACAAGTTAGGACTAGCAAGAGTTAGGCTCAAGGTGGCTCTACGCTTTGTGTCTACTTGTATGACTACCAGTCAATAGTCATAACACCTGGATGGCCATTGTGTTCATCCCTAGAGCCAATTGTCCTACCCTTCTCATTCAGAAATCTGTAGTCACATAATAGCAGTGCTGTTCTTATTTTTATTGATTTCCTATTATTTTTTTTTTCTTAAAGCTAATTTAATGTTGAATCAAAGTCAATTCTTTTCTTTTTGGACATTTCTCTGACTTAGGCAGCAAGCCTGAGGGAAACATAAATAAAATAGGTATTACCTAATGCCAAAGTGAAATAGATGTAATAGTTGGAATTAAGACTCAAGGGAAGAATGGTTTTTAGTCAATGTTTTGCTATGTAATCATTGCTACATGCAGTCTATCAGAGCTCTCCAGTTCTGAAATGGTGTGGGAAAATTCCAGAACACTTCTGGAATGATACTTCCAGCTTGGAACAGTAATTTTTCTGCTAAATATATTTTGCACACCTAGGTGAAATGTGGGCAGTGATTATCCTAGTGTCCTAGTTACAAAATAGTAATCTAAGGTAAGTGTAGTGTGATGTAGCTATGCTTATTGTTACAACCAATGTAACAATGGTACATGTTTGTGAACATGTCATCTTATTCCTATCCTAGGTCAACTCTGAAGAGGAGTTAAGGGTGAATGGCTTGACTGAAGTCAACAGTACTGGGACTGGTCCAGAGTGGGTAGAGGGGAGGATGAGGCAGAGGGGAGGCAAGGCATGAGGGAGGGAATCTTGAGGAATGAGTTGACAACACGAAGAAGTGTATATCAAGGTTAAAGAAGAAAAGAGGTACAAGTGGCACCCTGATATATACAATAGTATGGTACTTTAGGGCAGGAGTTGGAGCCCTAAAGATAAATAAGGTAAGGATGTGTTGCATTGCAAGTCACAAGTAGGTAAACAATGATATAAGGGGATATGCATTGCCTATAAAGAGAAGTCAATGAGGGAGGCAGTGTCTGCATGAGTCAAAGGTAAGTAAGTAAGAGTCATAGAGGAAAAGGAAATGGAGAGGTCCAGAGGCGATATAAAGGGGAGTATCCATAGGTGATGAGGCATGCCTATTCCTTTTGGAAGGTTGGCCCACATGAAAGTGGGGATCTGGTAGTCTTGGAGATCAGTGAAGATCTTGGCAAAGATAGAGGAGCCAGGGTGGTCAAGATGGGAGAGGGGTGTAACCAACAAAGGAATAGGAGTTGGAAGGTGGCGAGGAGGAGAAGAAGGAGAAAACAGGTATGGGGTCTCCTCAACTGTAACACTTATGTAATCAAGAAATGCAGGTTACTGTAATCACAGGCAGAATAGCCAGTGAATACTATGTCTGTTATTTAATTGGGTAAGTATTACTAAATCAGTACAATCTAAAATTTCAAATGAATGTATGAGTTGTAGTTAATGGGAGGGGGGGAAGTTGCAGTTGAGAGGTGAAGTCTAAGCCCAATAAGGTAAGTGTAGTGCGATGTATGCTTATGTAATCAATAAGTGCAGCTATCAGCAGAATGCCCATAATAAGGTGAAATTCTGCTATATTCTTTGTTTAACAGGGTAAATATTACCAAATCAATCCAATCTACAACTTAAGATGAATACATACAATGAGTTGTAGCTGAAGGGAAGGGGGTAGTTGTGGTCAAGAAGTGAAGCTCAAGCCAAATAAGGTAAGTGTAGTGCAAGTATGCTTATATAATCAAGAAGTGCAGCTACTGGCAGAATGACCATAGTGAGGTGATATCCACTGTTTAATAGGATGTATTACTAAATCAATGCAATCTACAACTTAAGATAAATATATATAAGTTGTACATAGTTGAAGGAAAGGGGGGTAGTTGCAGTCAAGAAATGAAGCCCAAACCCTGCTAAGGCAAGTGTACCCATGCTTTTTGATTACATAAGCATATATCACACTACTGTAATCACAGGCAGAATGACTAGTGAGGTGAATGCTATGTCCATCATTTAGTAGGGTAAATATTACTAAATTAATACAATCCAAAACTTCAGATAAACACATGAGTTGTAATTTATGGGAAGAGAGGGAGTTACAGTTGAGAAGTGAAGCCCAAGCCCAATAAGGTAAGTATTGTGTGATGTATGCTTATGTAATCAGGATGCTCAGTACTGGCAGAATGGCCACAATGAGGTGAAGTTCTGTTATATCCATCATTTATGTAATTGGGTGAATGTTACTAAATCAATACAATCTAAAACTTAAAATGAATATATATGAGTTGTACTTGCAGTTGAGAAATGAAGCCCAAACCTGGTAGTATAAGGTAAGTGTACCCATGCTTCTTTATTACATAAGCATACCTTGCACTACTGTAATTATAGGGAGAATGGCTAGTGGGGTGAATGCTATGTCCATCATTTAGTGGAATAAATACTACTAAATTAATACAATCTAAAACTTCAGGTGAAGATATGTGATATAAAAAGGGGAGAAGGTGGAAGCCCAAGCAGACACCAAAAATGGAAGTGGCTGAGATAAGTGCAGTGCAATGTATACTTACATAATCAAGAAGTGCAGGTACTGTAATTATTGGCAGAATGGCCACTGTTAGTGAGACAAATGCTGTGTTCATCATGTAGTAGGGTAAACAATACTAAATCAATACAATCTACCAACTTCAAATAAATGTACATATGGTCAATATTAAACTGTAGTTGATGCAGGAAGGGGAGCTGAGATAGTGAAGCCCAAGAGGACATCAAAAAAGGAAGGTGGCTGTGCTAGTGCCCTACTGAACAGACAAAGGATTGGGGCCAGCTGAGCCACATGGTTTTTGGTTGCCAAAAAAGGAAAAACATGTGGCATAGGTGAAATATGCTGCCCACTCAACCCAACCAACCCACTTAACCCAAGTGAAAAAAGTGTCGGTACATTCACTTTCCCCTGCCATTCTCCACTACTTTTTGATATGATGAATGACCTGGATGGGGCTCTCAGTTAACATCAAACACAAAGTAGAAAACAAAGCAACCTACCTATTCTAAGAAGAAACCTTGAAACAGGCCTCTAAACATGTTGTTGTTGTTGAACTTTTGTCCATTTTCTTTCCATAGGAACACTGGGAGATTACTTGCTGACATATCAATCTTGCTGCTCAGGAGATCTTGGCGAGTTTTCATTGTAGACAGTCACATCAGTACATATATTAGTCATACTCACTTAGGCTATGTTTGGGCTATTTTGAGAATCTGAAAAATGTTGCAAAGGGATTTGTAGTGGGTGGAGTTTGAAAATAATGCCTGCCTGTCACCCATCTCTTCAACACTCTGCAAGACTTCAAGCTTCAGTGATTTGACCTTTTGCCATGACTAGCAAGGCTTGACCTGCTGCAAATATGCAGAGGACTTTAGCCCTGAATCCTACCCAAGCCCTTCTCGCAATCAAAAGGGTGATATATCTCTGAAGAAATGGTGTGGAAGGGATAGCAAGGCTGCTTCTGGTGCTACACTTGCTTCTGCCCCAGCCCCCATGCCTTCATCATCTACATCAGCAGATGTGCCTACACCTGCCCCATTGGCTCCTGCCTCCATCAAGAAGACATCAACTGCAAATATAATGTGGGATGCAAGGCACACAGATATGTTAGTTGCATGAATCATATCGCATGCTGCTAATCACCACATTTTATTCCATGATTGCTCATCATCCACATCAACGAAGCTCCCTCCCAGTGACAAGCCATTGGGCAAGAACAAAAAGGATGTTTCTGCTGCAATCACGAAGCATATTTTTGAAGATGATGCCAACCACTCCAGCATGTATGCAGCAGAGCCAACAAGATGTGTTACATCTGTGATCAACCAATTGGGGATGTAAGTACTTTAACAAACTTGTCTAGCATTTCAACTGATCCACACATTCACTTCCAGCCTCAAGTCCAAGTATTGTGAGCAATGTGCATGGTTCAAATCCACTGGAAGTGGTGTTTTACCCCAAGCTGATGGGGACACAGATGTGCCTGCCCAAAATCTTCTTGATATGTTACACAAGCCCTGCTGACTACATTGCCCTCTAATCTCCCATCTAGAGGATGTTCTTTGTATCTTTCCATATTACCAAGATCTTGATACCATCTGGCACAGTATCCCCTCATTCAATAGCAAGCTTGTTTCTTCCAAGCCAAGGATCAATCATGTGGAAAATCTACTGAAGATCATTAAGTCTGGTGCCAAAGCACCAACAGACAAGCCTAAAAATGATGAAATGCAAGAGGATGATATGGAGAGAGGAACTGGGGTGTCTGCAACTGCTGTGGATGTTGACAAGCATGAAGAGGACACTGATATGCCCAGGGTTGAATATGACAATGATCACCTCATGGGGGATCCAGCGGTTGTATAATCCTCTTTGTCTGCACCTGCCTCAAACTAACTACTCTTATGTCAGAACTTGGATGTGGGTCATGTGCAAGCTCAGGACATGCCAGAACTTCTAGCATTCACATTCAAGGACAAGGGAAAGACACCCATGCAGGATGGATGCAATGCATTCTGGTATAGTGCATACTTACATCCTCCCAGCTCTGTAGGGTCAGCATTGAGTTCCAAGACCAGCACATCCTCCACCAAGATGGCATCTTTGTCAAGTGCCAAGAATATCTTCACATCTCAGTTTAAAAGGTTAGACCACCAAAGTAAGGTGCTCATTAACAGCAAGGGGTCATACTCTGCATTACAATACAACTATGCCACACACAAGCAAGAACTTGATAACTAACCTGAGGAATGCCTGGCCAAACAAGCAAATGCCAAAGTTGAATTCATGCAAGAGCAAGAGCTCAAGAAGCTCAACATTTGGCTCAAGGAGCAGGAGGAGCATTCCTATGATTGTGAAATTGAGTTGCTCTGTTTGAAAATCCAGTACCAACATGCTGTGCTGGCTGCTAGCACCATTGCCCCCCCCTCCCCCACTAATCCCTCATCTGCCAGAGGCCCAGGCATTCAGTCATCTCTGCCATTCCCACCCATTATGCCAATTACTTCCTCCACTGCCTCACCTGGTGGCCCCTCTTCATTCTCAGGTTTCTTGTCATCCCCCAGCAGTATCTAGTTTTTTGTTATGGACAAACAGGGACCAAATGGTGTTTTTGCTTTCTCTGTGTTCACTCCATCTCATTCATTGTAGCCAGTAGATCTAGTATATATATGATATGTTCCCTGCCATTCACATTAAATTCCAAGTGCTGCAAACAGGTCTCACATCAACTCTGCACAGAAATGCTGTCCTAGTGTACCATTGGGAACCTCTACAACCACAGGATCTGGATTTCTAGAAAGGTTGCAAGCTTCATCTCACACCCATCCAATTGACAATCACCTATCCAGCATCTCCTCAAACTAAATAACCATATTATAGAGGGTTATACAGCACTGCACCCAGTGCACTGCATATATCATATCTTCCTGTGATCAGATGTGAATATGAAGCTTGCAAAGCGACTGAAATCTCCCCTTTAGTGCTGCAAATGTGTATTCCACACACATGCAAACCTGGAACCACATCATTATCGATTGTTTTGACTGACAGATTACTCACCTTGGACAGATGTCAGTTATATACCTTTTGCAGTTGTGATAATGCAGCTGTTCATGTTGCCTTGAAAGGCACAACACACCATGGTTTCATAGGATAAGCACTATCCACCCAAATCCAGTGGCTCTCAGGGATCTGTGCCTCTGGGTCCTGTGCCATCTCTGTCCCTTGGAATGCATAAGTGTCATGGACACTCCCAGGGTGGCCTAAGCCATAGTTGACAACAAGAAGATTATGAGGCATCACTACAAGCTATCATGGTACATTAGTGCTCAGTGACCAGGATGGTACATATTTTGCATACCTGACAGTTTAGTGAGTACCATGACTTTCTGTCATAGAATATCTCACCATAGCAAGATTGTTTCTCAAATAAGTTGATTGTTGATCCATCTGCAGCAAAAATCCCCCCCCTCCATGCAGTACACAACCTGACCTCAACAAATGTTCATGCCAACTCCACATCCAGGAAACCCCCTAAAGGGACAAAAACAAAGTCATCATGCTGCTGAAGAGTGCAGCCATCACCCAGTTTGTACAGCCTGCCCATTGGGCTACGTTCCTAGTCAATATTGCATTTCCATAATGACCTGCGCGATTTAGGAAAACTGCAAGTTGGATTGTGACTGGAAGCTGTAAGTTGTTTGATCTTGACTTGAATATTGGGTTGTCACTGATGCAGTCTAGAACACAATTGAATATCTCTGGATTGATACAAACCTTTTGATGGAAGAGATGTGGGTGAAAATCAGCAAAGTGTTCAAGAAGATGGTGTTGTGGTGTACATAGTGGGGGCTTGGTGATGCAGTTTAGAACATGGGCCTGCTCAACTTCATTCTGAAGTGCTTCAATTGCACCAAGCAGACACTGGTAACATTGATTCCTCTCATCTGTTGAGTCAATTGACTCCAGTGACTGATCACTTGTATTGGATTTGAAATCAAACAGGAGTGGGAAGACAAAAATGGGGGGGGAATGAAAATCAGGTCTTCATCATCATCTGAGTTGTCCAAATTGCCATCATCTTCATTCACATGATGCAGTAAGTCCTCCCTCCTTCATGTTGCCACATCTAATTTTAATGTGTCAAGTTTGTTCAACAGTTGCTTTTTCTCAGATATGTGAGGCATGGGAGTATCTGGAGAGAGGGGAGGAGAGGACTCTTATCTGGCTCATGTATTTGTGGAGAATCCATTCTATTTTTTTCTCAAGGTCAAGAGCAAGCACTTCAAACTTAGTCCATACAACACTGTGAGCAATTCATGTGATCATGGAGGTTGGCCTGGTGTTCAGCACAGGCTTGGCATGGTTAGAGTTCAAACTGATCACAAAATTCATAGGCACTTTAGATTCTCAGAATAGCCTGAGCATAGCCCAAGCATAGTCCAAAAATAGCCTAAGTGAGTGTGACTAATAATTGATCTAGTATCTTGACACTTACTCCTTGGAGTCTGTATGGAACTCATCAATCGCAACGATGGGGTACAAGAAGCTGGGTAGTTGAGACCCCACTGAGACCTGGAACTCCCTGGATATATTGGAGGTGACAATGATGTGACCATGGGATTTGCTGCTGCATAGTACCCCACCTTGTTCTTCAGTCTTGCTGAGTTGTCGGCACATGTTGACTTCATGGCTTTCTTCATCTATAAATGTGTTGTCTAAGGGTCATTTGGAATGATCTATGCACATATACACACATTTTGAATCACCTTCTTAAGTTCTCATGATTGAAAAGCATCATCAATCAGCATTTTGAGGCTAGGTGCAAGATGCAGGAGCATATCATATGCTTGCCTGTATCCTTTGACAGATTTTGGTGAATTGTACTCAAAGTTAGCAATAAACTCAGTGATGCGAAACAGTACATACAGTTGAGCCAGATACTCCTTGCATCAATTGTAGTTGGCCTCATCTTCCTCAAGATCACCGCTTTTTGTGGCCTCCTCCTGTCTGAGGCACAACATGACCTTGATTACCATGTTGGGATTACAAAACATGTCAATGCATTGTGTAACTGTGTGAGCAGCAGCCATGCAGTTATCACAATCTGACTTCTTGGCAGAGTCACTGGAGCTGCATTTGTCATCCTCAGATTCTTCCAATGTGTCCTCAGCATCATGATTACACTCCAAACAGCATATTTGCTTGCCCTCATGTTACACAGACTTCTTACCTGGTGACTTCACTAGCCTTTGTCAGGCTATATGTCCACCTTCAGAGGCCCCATGCTCCCCTGGACTCTTGCAAGACTGTCCACCTCTCCCAACTCTATACCAAACAGAACCAGATTCAATGGGTCTTTTCCACATCTATCCCACACTTCCAATGCTGATCCCTGATGTCCATGCAAAACTCACAGCTGTCATGGATACTTCCACTCTTGAGCAGCAACCTCTTGTTCAATCATCCTTGGGACAACTTGGTGGCAATCTAACCCTATCAGCCAATATCACACAAGATGACTTATATTCTGCATTTAGCAGTCCTACAGCTGGCCTCCTCATGTGCTGGCAATATTCAGGTTTGACTTCAAAGTCTATCTTAGAGCTTAACTGGCTGTGGTCCTATATCAAGGATCCTCTCTTCAACCCAGCCGATGATGCAACATTCTCTCATGACAAGGAGCAGAGGCATCTCAAAAAGTATTTGACAACTAAATCCAACCCATTTCATGTGGAACATGGTTGGATGTGAAGTTTAGTTGAGATACTACTCATCAAGAAAAAGGTCAAATACAACTTTGAAGATGATCCAAGAATACCAACCATTGTGGTCAAGGTCATGCATTGTTCTCTTACCAGAATCATTATATCTGTGTTTGAGAACAATCTCTCCCCCACTTTTCATATGATGCCATTCAAACAATGTTGGAAAGCCTCCAATAACCATGTTCTCAATATATATTCAGAAGCCTATACATCCCCTGCAATGCTTGATGCTCACAAGGAGATTAACTTCCTTCCAAGGAAGGCTGACAACACATTTGAACGTGTGGTTGCATCACTGATGCTATGGTCCAATGCATCATTATGGCCAGTCTACTTGTTCTTTGGGAATGAGTTGAAGTACACTCGAGAAAAGCCAAGTGCACAGGTGTGCCATCATGTTGCTTATATCCCAACAGTAAGTATCCTCAATTAATCTTCATATTACACTAGTAACCATCTCTACAGCTACCTAATGATTTTAAAGATGTCTATATTGGGGCTTATGGGAAACCATCAACAAATGATATATATACCCATTGCAAGCATGAACTGATGCAAGCTATCTGGAAGTTACTCTTGGACAATGAACTTGTAAAGGCATATAAGTTTGGGGTCCTGATCCAGTATTCTGATGGCATCACAAGGCATGTCTTTCCCTGTTTTTTTTTCCTATTCTGCAGATTATCCTGAAAAGTAACAAGTTCATTTTTATTTTATTTTTATGAGTCAATTATTGACCTGGGGTTATTCATTAGAATGCTTCTGGCTTGCATCAAATTCTTGAGCAAGTATTCCTGCCCCCACTGTCTCATGAAGAAAGTCAATATCCTAGACACAGGAAAGAACTCTGACGTGGATACCTGGACAACAAAGCTTCAATCTAATGACAAGGAGTATCAGCAGAGGATCAGCAAGGCATGCATGCTTATTTTCTGGCAGAGTAAGGGGATCAACAGCAGTTACATCAGCAAATACACATAAACAGATTCTGTTGTGCCTACTCAAGTATGTCCTTCACAGTGAGGTTATCTGACTCCAAGTCAGCTTCTGAGTCAGCATTTTCTTTTCTTATTGTTTGTTGTTGACCTACTCCACGAGTTTGAACTCAGAGTATGGAAAACAATATTCATACATTTGATGTGCATTCTGCATGCTGCTGCTGGCATGGCAGTTCAGGAGCTGAACTGGAGGTATACCAATAGATTTATTGTCTTGTACTCTATCTAACGACATTATGATTTGAACACATGTATTGAAATGTACCAATGTTTGGTTGTGGGACAATAAGGAGGTTCCATAAGAATACATGGCCATGAAGAGGCTAGCTGTGTGTGATTTTGAGGACCTTCTACAGGTAAGTCTGCCAACACACTTACATGAGTTATGTAGTACATATTGAGATGCTGTGTACAGTGTGCTATTCCCATATTTGAGAGTTTACTTCCTGCTCCACATGATAAGGTCATCCTAGATCTTCTGTTTGATCTGGCAACATGGCATTGGTTTGCTAAGCTTTGAATGCATATGGATGACACTCTTTCTTTTTTTGATGTAGCAACAATGTCTCTTGGCAAAGTGGTGCATAAGTTCCAGCAAACAACATGCTCATTCTACCACACAACAGAACTTCCCCAGGAGTATGCAGCCCAAGGTTGGCACCAGGTGGTGCTTGCCACAAAGCAGCCACAATCATCAGGTGCCAAGTTTTCAACAGGTCCAAAGGTGAAGGAACTCAACTTGTCAACATACAAGTATCATGCATTGGGTGACTATCCTAACACCATACAGCAGTTTGGTACTACTAATAGCTACTCAACACAAACAGTGCATGATGCATGACCTACCACTGACATACTGATACTAAAGATTCTAGGGTGAGCTGGAACACAGGTGCTCAAAGTGACACTTTTGGGGCCATCCTTCATTCATCAGGACCCTGCAGCAAACGGATGGGATATTGATTGGAGTTATTTCTATGTAAACACATAAGTTCTAGTTAAAATACCACTACATATTGTTGACAGTAGTCAAAGATTTGTCGATAGTGACATGTTCATGCAACTCCGAGGAGGTGGAGTTGGTCACAAGGTAACCTGAGATTGGGATGACTTCTTGCAACAAGAGGGGTGCATACTATCTCAAGACAATGATACAGAAGATGAAGCAATGCAAGAAAATGCTTCACAGAGCAGTGAGAGTGAGGGAGAGGACAACAGTAATGAAGAGAATGTCAAAGGAGAGGAATTGGGCCAAGAAGGTATCAGTGATGGGGAGCCTGTGAATGAGGATGAAGAACATGAGGACAAGCTGGATTGTGTTGTTGCTGATGAAGGAGAAGAATTGGATGATGACATATGGGCTTAGGAGGGCTATGGTGTGCTCTGATGTTTTTTTTTTTCTGAGTCATCATTCCAGCACAGTACTTATATTGAACTCTCTTGCATTGTCTGTTTAGTATCTACATGACACATACTTGTCTTTTATCATCTGGATGGTATCTGGATGGTACCTACTGTGATGCTTATATCACAGGATAAGTCAATCCAGAAATAGCTCTGGCATTGTGCCATGACATCATGATAGGATGTGACTGATTTTCATCATATGGCCACATCTTCACTCATGCATCTCAGGTAATATCAGGATTCTGCAACTTTTGTGATGTATGGGCAAGCTGAAATATGTAGGGCAGGAGTGGGATCCTGTTCTCAGCAATGTTCTGATAGTCCACAGCATATTTTTGGAGGATCAACTCAGCATTTGAAGTGACATATTTGTGAGGGTTGACGGTGACAAGGGTGGGGGGTCCAATGCTGGTGTAGGTGGTAACTAACATGAAATGCTTGTGGAGGCAGGGCTGTGTGCCTCATGTGGTAGTGAGCACTGTTGGCAAGCCAAAATATGTGAGGCAGGAGTGGGGCCTTGTTCTCAATGACATTACCCCATAGTCTGTGGTGTATTTTTGGAAGATTGATATCAGAACCCTTTTTCTTT
>JBBPNR010000482.1:0-22949 GCA_038091015.1 Boletus vermiculosoides
CTCTGGCGAAAAGAGAGAAGGGGAGGAGGGGGGGGGGCACACAAAGAGGCATCTGGCTCCGACTGGACGAGGGAATCGAACGCGTCGACACGGGAGGGGGAACAATAGATCCCCAGACTCGGATCTGGGCGTACGAGATGTGCGCTGGAACAAGAAACGCACGACCCCATGACCCCGTACTAGAAGACTGAGTTTGGAGACTCAACGATTGATGTGGATAGCGTTTCGGGTCGCCTCCACTGTGGGGGGATAGGATACCACTGGTGTAGATATGCTGAATTGGCTGTCAATCGACTCGCGTTCGTCAGGTGATCAACGAGTCCCTCTTCGGGTACATTGTTGGGCTTGAATCGAGAAACGATTCGTGGGCGGACTCGTGAGCCGGAGTAAGGAGGGGAGAGAGAGAGGAGAGTATGAGGTCGAATTTATGAAACCTGGTCCTTACATGCGCGCATGGGATGATCTGTCAGTCGGAAACTCGGGAGTAAGTACTGGAATACGAATCGTTAGTCAGATTCGGGTAAGTTGTGAGGATCAGGGAGGGATCCAGTGGGAGGTAAATTTGTCTTGCGTATTGGGTCTATTCGCACTGTTGGGGTTCGTCTTGCGTATATCGCACCAAAGGATCTACTATTAATAAACCTGTGGAGGGTATGTACATGGGATAGTAGGGTTGCTCGAAGTTTGCCTCTGTATGGCGGCCCACGGGTGAACCAGGTCAGCCATCGAGTGCTCACGAACGTTTCTTTTTAGATTTATTTTTGGGTTCATTGCTAGGTTCTGGCAAGGAACCGCTCAGAGTGTCGTGCTCGTGACTTTTCCCGATGATGTCGTCGTCGTCATCATTGAGCTGCTCGGCGAGTGCCTGCTAGTCTCGCTCCCGACGTTTTTGCTGTTTTTTATCCTTCTTGGATGTCCTCTGGGTCCTTTCTACGTCGTCCACTTCCATCTGCTCCTTTACGTGGGTGGACACCCCTTCGGGTGTAACCTGGCTAGCTTCGGCTTCCCGCCGTTTCCGTTTTTCTGCCTTGCGCTCTGCCTTCCGGCGTTGTTTTTCCGTCAACATGTCTTGACTATCGGCATTGACGGTGGGAACTTGACTGCCTATGCCTCTTCGTGGTGGCTCACCGTCGTCGTCAGGTGGTGGAACATTTAACAATCCTAGTCCCCGGCCGGTAGCACCAATACCGGACGTAGCAGATTCCGAGGGTGTTGATGATGATGATGACGATGCAAGGATAGAGGAAGAGGAAGAGCGAGCGAGAAGTTTTTCCTTGAAATAATCCGCGACACTCTTGGTCGACGTTGTCAGGTTTTCAAGCGAGGGTGGGGATTGGAGAGCAGGTGGCAAGGTGGACGGTGGCGTGGATGTGGGTGCGGGGGTCGACGTCGATGTGGACACGGACGAAGAGGGCGCAATCCCAAGAATCTCAGAGATGGCTGATGCGGGTTTGCCCGCGATACGTGTTGCGGCCCGCATACGCGCACGATGACTGTCATGGCCGAAGACAACAGGAAAAGGGAGGGTCAGAAATGGAAAACCAGCGTGCGTACATCACTTACGCCATCGGACGAGGTTTGGGTGTTGGTTCGGGGTGGGCCCCCGATGAAGATAGTGTTGATGGAGGTTTTGAAGCACAATCGATGGCGAGAGCAGCAGAGTCATCAGAGCTGGACCTTTGGTGCTTCTCCTTCTGTTTCTTTCTCGTGTTCTTGCTGGTATCTGGGTCATCTCGGTCTTTGTGTTTCCGTTTTTTTGTCGTTACAGACGACTCGCTTCCGATTTTTTCCTCAACTTTCTCCTGCGCGCGTACGAACACGTTGCCCATCGCCGTCTCCTGGTCTCTTCCGTCCTCTCCTTCCCCTTCCGCATCCTCGGCGCCGGCTCCATGTCCCTGCTCGGCACTCTCATTCAGCCTCTTCAACAATGCCTCAAACTCCTTGTTCTGCTTCCACGCAATACCGTTGGGATCTCGTTGGTGCTGCGCGCCGATGCCCATCATATCGAGCTTTTGCTGGACCTTGATGTGCGTCTTCATCCCGTCGCCTGATGACCCGAGGCCCTGGGATGCGTCCCACCCAAACTTTGAAAGATAAGAGTGGCCAAAACGAGAGGCATCTGCAGAACGGTGGAGTGTGAGTGTGATCGTGGGGATGGTAGGGAAGGGCTCACCATCAGCCCAGGCTAAATTCCTAGGGTCGGGGGGGATGCGCTGTTTTTGTTTGCGGCCTGCGAGGCCCATCGGTGCGTGGGTTTGGGAGGGTTAGGTAAAGACCTTTCTGATATCCTGTTAGAACTTGGTATATTTGCGTTTTGGCACTCTGCTTGCCAGAGGGAGGGTTACTATCCATAATAGGTTATTGACCCTCTTCTTTTGGGACTACTACGGTTTCAAGCTCCAATGGTTTCTTGAAACTTTTTCAATCTGACGGCAGCATCAACAGCACCATCGACTCACTACACCACTTTTTGACGAGTGACAACCCTTTCGAAACGTTTATTAGGTGAATAAGTATACTGTCGCTCATTACAACATCGCTCAGTTCAGTTTGCGACTTGTTCTCTCAACTGCTTAGCTGGCAACCCCGACGTTAGATGCTCAGGCCCACAACCTTATCGCCGACGAAGCGCGAATGCTTTCTCCTCGCTCTCCTACTTCTCGCACTGTTCTCGCTGGCTAGATCAGGCATTGGTCTTCGGGAGTCACGCATTTCACACTTAGTTCCGGAAAATGTAGTGCAGAAATACGGCTCTGATCTAGAGTCTGCTTCGCAGGGTGTCAAAGCCCCGTCTACCGAATCAGAGCGTTGGCGCACGCGTGTAGCATGGGCCCCCAAGCAAGTCCCATCAACGACCATAATTTCTCACGTCCCTGGTACGTGACCCGTTTCCAAATCCGATTTACTACCTACCTCTGCATTCAAGGCTGGACGATATTTGACAACCTGTTTTTATTGAACGGGACTGTCTATGTTGTCACTAACTACCCAGAGTCCGTTCCAGATCGCACGACGATCACGTCGACGGGCATCGCGATAGAAAACGGCCCCGAGGCTTCCGCAGCCCGCCTACCAACCGACCACGAACTTCGCGTTATCAGCACCAACGAAGCGGAAGAATTATTTGGAACCAGTGCAGATCTCATAGACGGAACCACGGTGCGTCATTCTTGACAGCGAACCTACCTTGTCTAACACTCAGTCCAGTGGATGGTTAACGATCCACGCCAATTGTACGTTTATTATGGCCATAGTAGGAGACCTCGCTAAGTTGCTGCATTTTTCAGCATCACACATTATTACCACTGGGCTGCCGAGCTCTTCTTGGGGTTCTGGCGGACGTACTCTTCATTAGACCCTTCGATCTCTGCCAATGGATTGTCTTCGCTCCCCGCCTTGCGTCGCATTTGGTTCGTCCACACAGACGCCGATCATTGGAGAGACTACGCCAAGATGAACCAATGGGTTCTCCGCAGTACATTTCCTTCCGCTACCGCTGAGTACTCCGCGGATTGGCAAGACCGCGCGGAGATGGGGCGGCCAGTGATCCTTGATCGTGTCATTTTATCTGACCGCCCAGCTGCGATGAAAGGTGAAACCTTCCGGACTACGGGACGCACGGCTTCCGAGGCGTTTGCGCTCCCGGGAAGTGTGCACTGGTGGTCCATGGTCCGCAATGCGGTGACGAAATTCAGTCAGCTGGATGACAGTTTCGATGAAGGATCAAAACCTGTCATCACCTACGTCTCACGTCAGGCCTGGGGCCGACGTATGCTGATCCAGGAGGACCATGAGAAGCTTGTAAAGGAACTGTACAAGTTGCGGGATCAGCATGGGGTCGAGGTGAATGTTGTGAGCATGGACAAGCTCTCCCATGCGGAACAACTCAGGTTAGCTGCGCGGACGACGGTGAGTGTACAGGATTCAACAACCACCGAGATACGTCTGATTGACTGGGTTGACCCGCCGGTGGAATGATCCTTTTGAGAGTAGATCATGATGGGTGTGCATGGTAACGGGCTGACGTCGCTCGTGTGGATGAAACCCTCCCCAAAATCGACGGTGATCGAGTTCTTCTACCCAAATGGGTTCGCACGCGACTACGAGTACACTACGCGAGCACTAGGGATGGTGCACTATGGTGTTTGGAATGATAAGTGCGTACCACCGTCTTGGATCGCTACGCCCGTTCACCTTGACGATGTCACTTGAAACGTCGTACTCGTACGCACGCTTTGGGATTCTACAGGACGTTCACGAACCCCGAAGTTCCACCGGTTAATTATCCAGACGGGTTCCAGGGAAACAGCATACCACTGGACGGTGAGCTCGTCGCAAGGATTTGTTTAGAGAGGCTCCAGTTACCTGCCTCCACCGAACATTAAGTGTTAGACCGCATGGCCGGGCTTTGGGTTAACAAACCTTGCCCGCGATTGACGTTAAAGTGCTTTCTGGCACATATATACATAGAATCCTTGTTTCACCCATGTATTGCACATTGCATACTACGCACCTGATGGTGCAAAGCTTAATGCTTCAGTGTCGGTGTACGTTGACATGACACGACTTTCGCACTCAATTTCGGACGAGAAAGGGCTCAAGTGTTTGTAATCCATGAAATGTTCGCTTCAAAGACGACTATTCAAGATCTTTGGGTGCACTAGACGCCAATATGGATGGATACGATCTGCTGGTCAAACGGTATTTTTCCGCGCAACGTTTTCAATATCGTGCGCAAAGCGACCGCAGCTACGGAGCGATCCAAGCGGACGGGCGGCCTGTCCAACAAGTGCGTATAAAAAGCGGACACAAGCCAGCTAGCAATAGTATCGTCCACAGGGAAGACAGTGCCAACGAGGCGGCGAAGCCCCCCGAATTGCATCGCCACCGCGAGATGGATGCCTTGGTCTGGCATCGTCGCATCGCCCATGGTGGTACGACACGCCGAGAGGAACACAAACTCGGGATTCTCAAAGCCGGATTGAACGCGCTTCCGGAGCCGTCGCATCACGCAAAGCAAGACTCGAACGGTCGCGCTTTATTGGGGATACAGTGGCAGGCGAGATGAAGCGACTTGGAGCGTTTGAATGCGTCGGATCGCCCATTCGATCATGGCATCCTCGCCCGCGAGGAGCGCGACACAAGAACGATCGCGGACGCGTCTGCGACGAGGGGGAGCTCTGGGGTAACGGACGAGAGAAGGGTCTCTCCCAATGGCTCTGACGAACTTACAATTGGAAATGGTGGATTAACCACGAGCGGTTGTGTTTGTTTCCTTGCATGAAGATGCGTGCCGAGCGTTCGTACGAAGACATGTATATGAGATACCACATCATCAAGTTCTGTGATCAGCTTTCGCGTTTGCGCCGACTGAACAGCGAACTCTCTGATGGGCTTGATCGAACAGCGTTCGGAGGCGAGGGCTAACCCGCTTGCCTACGAACAGAGATCATGGAGAGGTATGCCTAAACGAGCCAGCTGCGTCCGGAATACTGTCCGACCCTGTTCCGAAAGCTCCGAGTCGATCGCCGTCTTGATATTCCCATGATGAATGCAATACGAAAAAGCGTCTGCGGCCAGGGATGACACGTTCTCCTTCAAGATCTGGTAGTGTTCGAGGGAGGATGGATTGAAGACGGCAGCGTGAGAGGTTAGCGCGGTCTGATAGGCTGTCATGGTCCAGGATTCGGCCCATGCTACGGGTCTGCGGCCGCCTGAAGATCAAAGAGCGATACCTTCCTCAGGTCTTGGAAGTTGGTCGTGATCGCAACACAAGTGATGACTCCAGTGCAGACAATCTTACCAATTAAGCGGTTTGGGCGAACGAAGTCCACCCGAAGGTACGTACCTAGTTGCGAGATATACGCCAATCGCACTGGTTGGGAGACATTGAAGACGACAAATTGAAAACAATACCGAAATCACTAGGACCGGAACGTTCCACATAAACTTGAAGGGTCAGAATGTTCCACCCACATCCCTTCTGGCTTGTCTGGGCTTTGAGGAATTTGCAAGCTCCTATAGTTACGCAGTGAATATTCGATAATAGGAGCTTATGGCACCTGAATGGTCTGACCTAACGGCCCACATGGTACGCCATGGATGGTTGCCCGTGCTTATTGGTCATGCAGATGAGTGATTTGTACCGCGCGCGTGACACACGACGCGTCCCGTCATATGTGACAGTCGCGCTGTCACGATAGACTTTCCACGCGTTGACCTCGCTCGCGATATCTCCCCCAAACCAAACTTAAATGAGTGATATTGTGATATCAATTGCTCTACTCACCGTCTAGATCCGATTGAATGGAAGCAAGGACGCTACAAGCTTTTCGTGAGTATCATCTTGAGGGTCGATACCCTACTTTTTGCTGACTCTGAGTGGTGGTGGAACAGTGCGCGTGTTGTACACGGTTAACAGCAATCCGCAATATATTTTGGCCAAGTCTTCATCTCAAGTCCCGGCGATAATATGCACCGAGGCCACAGCACAGTCTGCTAACAATGAACCTGCTTATGCACGGACTCCACTCAAGGCATGCCTTGCGGCGGTCTGTGATTCCAGGTGAGTGCCAACTCTGATATCGCCCTTTCCACCAAGAGGTTTCTCACACTACGGCAGTCCTGAACTCCTGCAGGACCCTGCACGAGACTTCTCTCTCTATGTCCTCGATCCGTTAGAAGCACAACCCCTACCTACGAGTATGGCGCACGCACCCCAAGACAGCACATCACCTCGTGGTGTGGCGGTTGCCCTTGGACTTATGTCTTGGGCTCTTGAGTCGAACGATTCGACGAATGTCTTTGTCACGGGTACGATCATCATGCATACCTCACCGGCGCTCGAAGTTGTTTTTGCACTTCGAGAGGTGGGTCTCTTTTATTTCCATGTTTCGCCACAGCTGCGTCTCGACTGGTCTGTCTTGTTTCACGAATGTTCATACTATTTCTTTTTCGTAACAGACCAAGCGCATGCCCAAGCCTATACTCCACTCGTACCCTTCCTTGGGCTCAATATCTGCGCCTAACCCATCTCAACTTCTGAATCCTCCTCACCCTCCTCAAGCTGCTGGGATGAGCTGGTTATCTACTTCTCAGGAACAGCGAACTCTGACCCGTTCAGCCGACTTTCCAGAGCTCTACATAGGTCCTCCACGACGTGCGCGTGGCCGTCCCGAAGGGTCGACCTCTTCGAAGTCAAAAGTTATGACGCAAACCCACGCCTCTTCTCACCTTGGTAATACTAATATCTACGGTCACCGAGCCTAATCACTGACGGGATTAATGATGCAGGAACGGGCCCATCGACAGTAGCAGAGAATCAATCCGAATCTAAGCAGGAAGCGGGGCGAAGGTCCAAGCCAAAGACTAAATCCAGACCTCCCCAACCTCCGCCTACGTACTCACCATTTATCTGCGCACCATTGACGCGCCATACAGCGACGGGGGGAGCAGGAGGTGCTGCAACCGGAACACCTGCATTCTACCAGCAATCCCACCCGTTCAGCCAAAACCAAACTCAATCATACGCCCAATTTCATCCCCAAGCTCAGCCATACTTTCATCTGACACACAATCCGCTGCTGGGATTATTATCTGCAATCCCATCTAATTCCTCCGGCAACACGGCAACGAATACTACCCCTGAGCAGCAAGCGGCCCTCTTATCAGCTCTGCAAGGATTGCTCGCTACTAATCCTCATTTGTTACAGCTCGCAGTGACAAATATGGGGCCTTCCACAAATGGCAGGGAGCAGACCATTGAAGGAAACTCAACGCATAGCGGAAGCAGCGCGGGTGATGACCATGACGACGGAGACTCAGATATCGTCGTTCTCGACTCTTCGACCGTTGACACTACCGCATTCTGCAAACCAAGTACTTGGCAGCCCGCTGCAGGCGACCACGATGCGTCTCCACTTACAACCAACCAAGAATCTCCAATGCCCAGTAGTCAGGGTACAGAGTTCTCACCTCTCCCTGCGAGCACGCCACCCTCCGGACAGGGGAACGCACCGGCATCGTCTCAAACGTCGACGCGGACAGTAATTCCTGAAGCGGAGACACCGACCTCGAACAGACCGACGGAGAGGGGAAACGTAACCGCCTCGCATGCCTTGGTTATGCCAACAACGCCCACCCCATCCAGAACGCGTAAACGGAAATTGGGTGAATATATTCAAGGTCAAGCACACCCGTCTACACCATTGTCTTCTCCTTCTCCTTCTCCTTCCGTGACGCGCACATCTACTTCAGGAAGAACATTGGTTGCGAGACCATCAGTCCAGTCTTCACCGACGGGTGGAACGAAGTCGGTGTCATTACCATCTGTGCGACTGCCTTCAATGCTAGGCTCCATGCGTACCGTAGCAACCTCGGGTTCCCGTCTGCAGTTCAGTCCTTTAAGCCCTCCGACACATGGACACCAAGCTTCTCTGACCACCAATAAGAGTGGAAATCAGTCAACCACACCTCTTCCCAGTCTATCGAAATCGAAGACAGACCATTCAGGGACTGCAGACGCATCATTGAATAGCATTGCGTCGGATGAAACCTCGTTGAAACGGAGACGTACTCTCAATGAGTTCATGGCAGAACACGAAGCACGCAAGAACGCAAAGGTTCGAAAACGGTCATCCTCGGGACGTAAGTTAGGTACGTCTTTGGGTATGATACCTTTTCTTTCGATGCCGCTGTCCTTCCGCTCATGATATCCCGCGGTTTCAGAGGCAGACGTATCCGCCAATGCGTTACAAGCGGCCCCGTCGCGATCTGCCAAGTTGGTGTCAACAACGAGACATGCCCAGTCATCCCCTCCTCGTCCCCTTTTCAGATCTGACTTAGTAGCTTCCTCGCTGCCCGCTTTGACTCGCCAGCCCACTTTAGCATCGGGCACGGCCGTCTCCAACCCTGCCTTGTCATCCATCACCACGTTAGCATGTACAGTACCATCTGCGTCCACTTCAACAGCGACTCCCACCAAGAATCCCCTCAAAAACTTTGTCTTGCCTGCGTGGGCTCGTACAGGTACTGCTACGCTTCCACGACTGTCCGAGGAAGCATTGGCCCGCCAGCGCGCAGAGCGAGAAGCCAAGAAGGCACAAGTGTCGTCGAGGCGGCGGGAGGCTGCCAAAGCGAAACGCAAACGACTCCATAGCACAGAACGACCTTCTAAAGAATCCTCTGACGAGGACGATGAAGCTGTTGCGACTGATGCAAAACTACGGACACTACATCCATCGTCGAGTGTTGCGTGGAACGCTCCCTTGGTACCACCTCCATTGCCTGCTCTGCCCGTATTCGCTTCTGATGCGGTAGAACCCATCCCGTCGTCCCCGCCCCAGTCGCACCGCCAACTCGCGCCCCCTGTTGTTCCGAGCACACCACCAAGGAAATCTACCTCTTCAGGATCAGCGCCACAGTGTACGCCCAGCAAGTCTGCCTCCTGTTCGCTATTCACGCCGTCCGGCCAAGGCCCGGGGTCATTGTTTACGCCAAGCACCCCCAGCGTCACCCGATCCCTGACCCAAGTTACGTTTACGCCGCGTTCCCCCACCGTGCTTTATCGTCCCGATGCGAAGAAATCCTCTTGGAAGAGCATGCCGCAGACACCGTGGACACCGAAGCGCAGTAGCGGCAATCATCAGACGCCTAGAAGCTCGCGCGCTGGTAGAAACACGCAGTTCGTGTCGCCGAGCTTGCCCATTCATATGCCTCAGACGCAGACAGGGATGGGGACGAGGGCGTTTTTGTTACCTCCACCTTCACCCTGTGCTCTGCGAACGCCGCACCTACAAAAACAGGTACCCTCCAGGGTGTCAGGAAGTTCAGCTCCCATCGTTCCCCATGATCCTGGGATCATAAAGCAGGAATCTCCATCGGACAAACAGAACGTCGAACCGGACGACGTGCTCCTTGGGGAGGACACGTCAATTCCTCCAGCACAATGGAGTCCTAGTCGCCCAACTGTAGATGATGGTCAAGTAACTACTGAGCTGTGTGACATCACCTCCAACGGCGACGCGTCACAAGCGGAAGAGGAATATGCCTCTAGTCCCCTGCCACCTTCCTCCCCTCCCCCAACCAGTATATTCTCGAGCCCCGCCAAACACCACGACAGTGATTTCAACACTCCGACCCTAAAAAACCTCGTTGTGCCAGACTCTGACATCCTTCTGCCATCTGCGAGCGACTCTGGTGGACCACAGGGGACGGTTGACACAACTTGGCTCTCTGAGGGTGCATGTGCGGCCTCGTGGCTTACTGACTCTGAGGCCAGCGCGTGGCTCACCGAGACGGAAGCATGGCTGACTGACACGGAAGGAGGAGCTCTCCTGACCGACTCGGATGCTGCCTGGTTATCCGATTCAGACGCAGTCTTTGGGGACATGTCGTCGCTTCCACCGTCCTCTGCTTCGAACTGGCTCTCCGACGATGCAGACGTCGATACTGACGGCGAATTTGGAGCGACAGAGGATCGAGACAGTGGTTTCGACGCTGTTGCGTTTGAGAGGGCGTTTGCGGCCCTCGTGGAGCGTGGGGGACGGAGCGCAGACAAGGATGAGGTCGGTGCCGGTATGGCCATGCACGGTACAAGGGAGGTCGAATCTGATTTTTGGGAATCAATGCAGCCACTTTTGGGAGGGAACGCGATGAACGGCGCAGACACGGCGCCTGGGGATGCGGGTGACCCTGTTGACGAGAAAAAGGTTGTGCAAGACATTCAGGAGTTGCTCGACGGAATTGTTGGTACGTGATATGTGGAAGATGAATATCGATGTGATATATCCAGTCTATTGTCGGGAAAACATTATTTAAGCTGTAGCAGTAATGTGCACACCAGACCACCTTTGCTAGGACGATACATTTTGGTATATTAGGGTGGAAGACACTGAAAGTAGTCTGGTGATCAGAGTTCTACTATCGACGGCTTGCCTCATAGAACGGTCTGGTCACCAGACTACACTAAAAGGCAAAGCTAGTGCATGAGTATAGTAAAACATAATGCTAAAAATTAAATGAGCAGAAGAATGGACGGAAAAAGGTCTTCATGGAAATAACTTGGAAATGGGTGATTAGCCCTACGACCCAAGTCTTCGTTTGACCGGATCGACTGTCTTCTGATCTCAAAGTATTAGTAGATCCGGGCTTTGGGAGACTAGGGGCCAGGTTTGTCGTTCTCTGACATTATGTCGATATTTCTCAGCTGTACTTATCATCGTGGGCGGTACAATCATGGGCGGTACAATCGTGGGCGGTACAAAGTAAACACCAAGCACCTCGTCGAATATCGTCCCTTGAGAGAGAAGGTTGTCTCTGATACAGTAGGTACCGTGTCTGTCTTGCTGACCGTACCTGAGTCAAGTCGATAGGCCTTACGCCAAGGGGGCAATGGTACAATCTTCGGCTTCGTTGGACGACGTCCCGCTTTGAAGCTCTGCAAGCTGGGAAGTGGAAGTGGCAAGGTCTTGTTGGAGCGTCTCGACCTGTTTCAGGAGAGTCGCGATCTGCTCCGCTTTCGTCGCATCCGCACGCTTCCACTGGCTGACTTGGGCGGTGAGAGAGGTGATGGTGCCCTCGTCTTGCGACGTGTTCACTTTGCGTTCGTCCCGGAGTGCGCTGATCTCTCTCGACAGTGCCTCGTACGACTCCTGAAGCCTAATGCTCCGACTGTTGGACGAGGCAAGGTCTCGACGAAGTTCCTCCATCTGCTTGTTCTTCTTCTCCAACGCATGGTATTCCTTTTGAAAAGCCTCAAACTGTTCTTCGTGGGAGCGCTTGTAATCCTCATGGCGCTCCGACATAAGGGCAATCATACGATCCATTCCTTCGCGGTGCGAATCTTCTATTTTCAGTAACTGTTCTCGCATCCGAAGGGGTTGTTCTTGCATTCGAGGGAGCTGTTCTTGTATTCGAGGGAGCTGTTGTCGCGCCGGAGAGAACTGCTGTCGCATCTGAAGGAACCATTCTCGCATGGCGCCGGACGTGGATTTCGATAGAACCATTTGGCTCCGAGTTTCGACGGCCATTGAAGCGGAGGAGGATATGGCAGGATGTAGAGCTTTGGTGGTTGTAGGGAAGCGTGTTTCTCGGTGACGTGACGTCTTGCTCTGTGCTCCGTCTTGAACGGAGGACTGTGCCCCGTATTGCTGCTGGCCAGTAGTAGTTTTGGAGAAGGTGGATCCATCTTGCCTAGGTTGCATGGTTCCTTTGCTCGCGGCTCCAGACTGTTCCGCTTCTTGGAGATCCCTGCTTGTCATTTCCTCGACTTCGGTGCCGGTGGTAATGTCACCGCGAGAACTGAACCGCTGTGCCTTCGCAGGATCCGCGTTCTTCCGCTCAGCTACATCGATCATGAGAGAGGTGATAGTGCGATCCTTCTCATAGCTTAGCGACGACATCACTTGCAGATCGTGGCGGACAGAATTAAGATCTCTCAACAGCTCAGCATAATGCTGCTGAAGTTCCATCATTCGAGAAGATGTATTGGACAAGTCTGACGAGAGCTGCTCCAGTTCCTTGCTCGAGATGGTAACGTGTCCTTTATTTCTGGAACTCATGTGACTCCATTGTTCGATTCGGGTGATGACCGTGGTGACCGTGGTTGTGATCGTGGTGATACCGGAATATACTTTGTCGGACTGCGACGCGGTTCCTGAATGAATCCTCTGTGATGACTTGTGCGAAAAAACTCGGCTGTCATCGCGAGAATTGAGCTGGTTCTCGAGCAGGGCGATTTGAGAAACTGAGGCGGAAATCTCCCGTAGGAGCCTCTCGTTTTCCATTTGAAAAGCTTCGAACTGCTCTTCGCAGCAGCGCTTGTATTCATCATGTTCCTCCGTCATAAGGGTGACTATGCGATCCTTTTCTTCGCGATGTAAACGCTCTATCATAAGGAACTGCTCCCGTACGGAGCTGTATGTGGATTTCGACGGCTGAGTTTCGACGGCCTCCCTTTCTACCCCGCCTTGAACGGAGGACTGCGTCTCGTATTGCTGTTGGCCAGTAGTGGTTTCGGAGGAAAAGGTAGATACATCTTGCCGAGGTTGCACAGTTCCCTCTCTCGCGGTGGCGGATCGTTCCACTTCCTGAACATTAATGCATTTCCGTTCGTCGACTCCGGTGGTGGTGGTAGCATAGGTAACGGTATGATTTGTCTGTTTGACTCCCGAATCAACAGTTTCTGAGTCGACGTCTGTGAAACAAGCGAAGGCGATGAGTTCATGAGAAAAATTTGACTGCCTTATTCTTACCAGATTCCAAGCTATAGTAAATCGTCTCCGGTGTGCTGAACATAGGCACACGCTCTTCATCACCAAGAAATTCGGACTGCTGTTGGAAAATGGTTTGAATTTAAGTACTCCTCACGAAAAGCGATTGTCTCATTACCTTGGCACCCTGATTCCCGTGTCCCTCTCGGACCTTGGCCAAGGATGCAGGTCCCGAAGACCCGCTCTGCATTAGTATTTCGGAAACATTCGTGGATCTAGAGTCATTATCGAGGTCAGAGGCAGACCGATCTTCCGGCTGATGTTGGAAGGTGAGTTTGAGACGGTGTCCGTTTTCATGATGAACATTGCCCGTACCTGAAGTACTTTTCTTGGTCGCTTCGACTCTTCACCCTGGGGTACAGGCCTGCCTGTCCTTTCGTCCGCCGGAAACGCCGGAGGTAACAGTGAGCCGAAGGCATTGAACATGCCGGCAGGAGAAATGGTTTCTGTTGATCGCACCAGATGTTCGGACAGGTATTTGCAAAGCGAGATTTTAGATACATACCCTAGGGACACGTCGGTGAGTGATGCGGAATTGACCGCCTGTGAGTACTGTAGTGTGGGTATTGCCAGCACTCAGCCACAAAATCATTCTCACGGGTGTTTAGCCTCATGGGCGAAGAAGTGCTGTAGTACCCAATTCACAATGTAACGACTGAACCATTGTGTACTAGTAATGGGAAAAGTTGGTATGAACAAGGCGAAAAACATTTTCCTGAGAATGGAATTTTGATATGTCCAAACGTAAGTGAGTCTAAGAGACATACTTGGCAGTGAGAACTCAATGAAGAACAATATCAATCCAAAATGAGTCTGAAGAAGGTGTTCAAATGATAAATAAAAACATGTTCTCCACGTGAAGTGGAGTGCAAAGAGCTCTAGATCGGTACTACAGCACGGTCGACAATGTTAGTAGCCGCTAAACACCCCGAACAGTCGGTCGGCTTGATCGTCCGTAAAGAAATAATTAATATACATATATATCATGGCATTCGCGGCATTCACCGGTGGCACAGCACTTTCCCGTTGAATGTCCACAGTCGTTCGCTGTGCGGATCCACCATCTCCCAGGTCATCACTCGTGCTTCACTCATCTTTCAGCTTTCTTAACCACTCCCACGATGAAGGCCTTCAAGAGACAAATCGGACGCATCCGACCCCGCATCGCCAGTAGAGGCTCGTCTCCGGCACCTGCCCTGGAATCAGACGTACCCAACAAGCAACCCAGCACAATCCCCAGCGACTTGAACAACCCCTTGACTCCAGCCAATAACACCGACGCTCTCGAGATCCAACGCACAGATTCAGACACGCCCGAGATCACAGGCCCTGTTTCTCTCGGGCCACGCTCCGACAACTCGAGTGTTGCTAACATGCAGACGAAACCTTCAGATATTGCCCACTTCATGCAGCATGTCGACCCGAACCTTATGGAGAAATTTGGGCGATTCAGAATTCTCGTCATTGGCAGGGCGAATGCCGGCAAGACAACCATCCTCCAGAAAATCTGTAACTCGACCGAAGATCCGGAGATTTACAACGATCAAGGGGAAAAGGTAGGTTGAACAAGCTGGAATATGATGGGTACTAATGTTGTTGACATGTGATCAGGTTGATCTTGTGATTGAGGGGTCTACAGAGGTGAGTATATAGCTACTGTGGATGTCATTGAAATGCCTTTGCAAGCCGTCTTGCCTTGCATAGTGTGGACTCCATGATATTGATTATGAGATGATTTTCAAAAGCAACAAGAGATTTGTGTTCCATGACTCTCCTGGATTTGAGGCTGGCTGTGAGGATGAGTTTGAGAAGATGAAAGACTTCATCACAAAGAGTGCAAATACAACTTTCCTCAGGAAACAGATCCATGCCATATGGTAAGTGGGTATGTTGTGTTGGGTTCCAACTACTACTTTAACATGAGCAGGTACTGCATTCCAATGGATCAATTTCATCGTGCTGTCACTGTTGCAGAGGAGAGGTTTTTTGATGAATGTGACACTAAGAATGGTGATGAATTCTTGTTGATGATGTGTTTTGAGCTGATTTGTTTGGGTGCTAGTGCCTGTTGTGGTGCTATTCACTAAATGTGATGCTCTCATAACACAGGCATTCCAGCCTGAAGACCTACTATTGTCTCTAGAAGATCAACTTGTGAGGCAGAGGAAGTGTGCTGAAGAGATTTATGCCAACAGAAATATATGGGGGGATCTGTGCAAAATGAGATTTCCTCCACAGGCATCTGTAAAACTGGAAAGTTTGTATATATAGCTTTCATCTCCAGTCTATTCTATTGATTATATTACCAGACATGAATACATCTGACACAGGATGTAACATATTGCTGGAACAGACTGCAGCTGCATTGAATGATGCATCATTGCAGATGTTGTTGATTACAGCACAAGAAAAGAATATTTTACTTTGCATTGAGTATGCAGTGAAACAGTGAGTGAAACAGTTTTTGGATGTAAAAGGTATATATATATATATTGATGCTATGAAGTGTCTTGGTGCCTTATGCTGAATTCAAGACCATTAAAGAGAAGGATCTTGATCTGGGTGAGGCATTGGCAAGTTGGTTTCCACACACACAGGTAAGATTTTGAGTCAAGAAAATATCAGAATAAAAATGATTATGTGCTTGAATGATATTGATGGATGGTTAGGTAATTATCATGACATGAAATTGAAAATGAGCTAAGTAATTGATTTTTTTTACCCTCTTCATAAAGAGAGTATGTGATATGTTGTGCATTGGAGTCATGATAAACTAACATGCTTTATGATATTGATAGCATGTAAGTGATGTATTAAAATGAAAAAAAAAAAAAAATCATTATAACCTATTATGCTGCTTGTGCATAATAGCAGGTGAGCAATCTGATACAAACTTGACAAAAGGTGGTGCTGATGAGTTCACATGTATTATTGTTTTGAATTTAAAGGGAGTAAGTTATACAGGAATATATGCATGTCAGCATATTATTAATGGATTTTTTTTGTGCCACTGCTATTTGTTTACTATCAGGCAGTAAGTGATCTGACATGGAATAATATAATATGTGGCTAATGTACTGATACCTGTATCATATGACATGGTAGGGAGTGAGGGGTCTGATTACATCTCAAAGATACAAAACTAAGGATTTCATATCTATTCTTGCAACTATCATTGGATATAAAGAAAGTAAGTAAGAGGTGACTGAAAAACATAATGTTATTAACAATCCTGTGTTCATTTTGACAACTACTTTTTCAACAATAGTCTGTAGGTGATAAATTATGTTTTTAAGGCTATATTTTGATTATGGGCTGGTGTGTTGTGCCTTTTATTTATAGTTTGTGAGTCTTCTATGTCAATTTGAATTCTCAGAACACTGTTGATACAGTTGCCTCCTATTGGTCTTCCACTGATAGATTGTAAGTGATCTGATATAGATTTTAGATTGGAATGCTAATTAACATGCCTCCTACTCTTGTTGATAGGCAGTAAGCAATCCAATGTGATTTGAAATGAGAATGCTACTAATTAGTTGCTCCCTTCTACTCTCCTATTAATAGCAAGTAAATGGTCTTGTTGATTTAAAATGGAAATGTTGCTGATTCATGCCTTCCCTTGCTCTTGCATTAATAGCGAGTAAGTGGTCTGATATGGATTTGAAATGGGAATATTACTAATTAGCATGTCACCTCTTCCATTAATAGGCAGTAAGTTGTCTGATGTGGATTTAAGATAAAAATACTACTGATCAGCATGTCTTTTCCTGCTTTTCCATTGATAGCGAGTAAGTGGCCAGGTGTGGATTTCAAATGAGAATACTGCTGATTAGCATGTCCCTTCTACCCTTCCATTAAAAGACAGTAAGTAATCTGATATGGATTGGAATGAAAACACTGCTGATTACATGCCTCCTTCTGCTTTTTCATTAATAGCGAGTATGTGATCTCATGTGGTTTTGAAATGAGAATGCTGCTAATTATCATGCTTTCTTTTGCTCTTCCATTAATAGGAAGTAAGTGGTCTGATGGGAATTTAAAATGAGAATGCTTCTAATTAGTATGCTTCTCCTGCTTTTTCACTGGTAGGAAGTGAGTGGTCTAACATGGGTTTGAAACAACAATGCTGCTGATCAGCATGTCTCCTCCTCTCCCATTGATAGGCTGTAAGTGGTCTGATGTGGATTTGAAATGAAAATACTGCTGATCAGCATGCATCCTCCTGTTCTCCCATTTATAGGCTGTGAGTGGTCTGATGTGAATTTTAAATGAAAATTGCTGATTGGCATGCCTTCTTCTGCTTTTCCATGGATAGCAAGTAAGTGGTCTGGTGGATTCAAAACTACAATGCTGCTAATAAGCATGCCTCCTTTTGCTCACCCATTGGCAGGGAGTAAGTGGTCTAATATGAATCTGAAATAAGAATGCTGCTGATCAGCATACTTTTTTCTGCTGTTTTATTAAAAGTTGGTAAGTGGTCTATTATGGATTTGAAATGAAAATACTGCTAATCAGCATGCCTCCTACTTTTCAATGAATAGCAAGTGGGTGGTCTGATGTGGATTTGAAATGAGAATACTGCTGATCAGCATACCTCTCTCTTCTCTCCCATGGATAGTTTGTGAGTGATCTGATGTGAGTTTGAAATGAAAATGCTGCTGATTAGGATACCTCTTCTATTATCCCATTGATAGTTTGTGAGTGGTGTGATGTGGATTTAAAATGAGAATGCTGCTGATTAGCATGCTTTTTCCTACTTCCTCTTTAATAGCAAGTAAGTGGCCTGATGTGGATTTGAAATGGCAATGCTGCTGATCAATGACTTCTTCTGCTTTTCTATGGATAGTTGGCAAGTTGTCTAATATGGATTTTAAATAAGAATGTTGTTGATCAGCATGTCTCCTCCTATCTCATTCATAGGCTGTAAGTGGTCTGATGTGGATTTGAAATGAGAATGTTACTGATCAGCAATCTTTTGACTCTCCAATTGGTAGCCTGTGAGTAGTCTGATGCAGATTTAAAACAAGAATGCTACTGATCAGCATGCCTCCTGCTCTTCCATTGATAGTTGGCAAGTCACTTATATAATATGGATTTCAAATGAGAATACTGCTGATTAGTATATCTCTTCTTGCTCTGTCATTGATAGCCTGTAAGTTGTTTAATGTCGACTTGAAATAAAAACATTCTGATCAACATGCCTCCTTCTACTGCATATTCCTATTGATAGGGAGTAAGTGATCTGATATGGATTTGAAATGAAAATGCTGTTGAGCAATGTGCCTTCTTCTTCTCTTCCATAAATAGGAAGTAAGTGGTTCAATGTGGATCTGAAATATGAATACTGCTAATCAGCATATTTACTTCTGCTCTCTTATTGATAGTTTGTAAGTGGTTTGGTGTGGATTTGAAATGAGAATGCTGCTGATCAGCATGCCTCTTCCTTTATTCCATTAATAGCAAGTAAGTACATAATTTAATGTGGATTTGAAATAAAAATGCTACTGATCAGCACATCTTCTTCTGCTCTCCCACTAATAGCAAGTAAGTGCTCTAATATGGGTTTCAAATATCAATGCTACTGATCAGCATGCCTTCTCCTATTCTTCCATTGATAGTTTGTGAGTGATGCAATGTGAATTTGAAATATCAATACTGCTGATCAACATACCTCCTCTACTTTCATTGATAGGCTGTGAGTAGTTTGACACTGATTTGAAATGATAATGCTGCTAATTATTATGCCTCCTGCTCCTCTTCCATTAATAGGGAGTAAGTACTTTAATGTAGATTTGAAGTGAGAATGATGCTAATCAGCATATATATCTACCTCCTTCTACTCTCTTATTTGATAGCTTGTAAGTGGTCTACCGTGGATTTAAAATAAGAATACTGCTAATTAGTGTGCCTCCTTCTGCTCTTCTATTGACAGGAAGTAAGTTGCCTTATGTGGATTTGAGATGAAAATGCTGCTGATCAATATACCTATTTCTATTCTTCCATTGGTAGGCTGTAAGTGGTCTAATGTGTATTTGAAGCAACAATTCTGCTAATTAGCATGTTTTCTCCTGCTCTTTTATTGATAGCGAGTAAGTGGTTTGATGTGAATTTGAAATAAAATTGCTGCTGATCAGTATGCCTCCTTTTGCTCTTCTACTAATAGCAAGTCAGTGGTCTGATGTGTATTTGAAATGAGAATAGTGCTGATGATTTCATTGTATCCTTTTTTCTTTCACAACCATCTCATTAATAGTTTGTAAGTACTTTATATACTTAGGAAAATATTGGATACTGATCATTTCATATCCATTCTTTCTCCTACATTCCTATTAATAGGAAGTAAGTAATTCAATTTCAAATGACAGCAATAATGTAATACAGTATGAGTTAACATTACATTTTCACAGAAGGTAATTATATGAGGTGGATTGATAAATCAGGTGACTAATATACACATGCTCTTTCTAAATGCATTGTACAAAATAGAATGTATGTGACCTTATTTCCAATGGACACCTGCATTTAGCTCATTAACTTGTCATTCCATTGTCAAACCTGGCATAACTCTATTATTCCTTCAACTGTGTATAGCTGGTAAGTGTTATCTTGCTATTTCTAAGAATTGTGCAACTATTAATTGATATATCTATAGGATGTAAGTTATATTTTGTGATGTAGTATTTTTGTATTAATCATATGCACACTTTGTTGACATTCAGCAGGTAAGGTATCTGTGTAATATTTTAAATATTCTCATTTACAACTTGAATAGACAGTCAGTTTTTACCCTTAAGCTCTATATATTACAACTAATATTATCCAGATTGTCACCAACCCTCAGTCCCACCCAGTAAATTTTTATTTAGTTGATTATACTATGTACTTGCTATTAAAATAAACTTATGTCTTCCAGGGCTTTTATCAAACAAGAAAGGCAATATCCATGGCATGTGTATCCTTGGAAATATGTTTATAATACCAATTTCCCATGTATTTCAGACCAAACAGCCAGCCAACACAAAAAAAGAGATACTTCGAAATGGCATTGGTAAGTTAACTAATTTTGGATTTTTATAAACTTATACATACCTTCCTTAACAGGCCTTTTGCTAGTTCTTCAATATTCATTTGCTCTGGTCCAAGACAAATCTAAAGATCCCTTTTCCTTGGCAGTGCAAAGACATCAAGCATCTGGGATATCTGCTCAGATATCCAAAAGCCTAGATGAGCTCTTTGCCAGATATTCTGCTACCAACAGCCTGAAGGAAACAGTGAAACTTGTCATGGATATAATCTTGCAATACTCTTTGTGTAGGTAGTCAGGTGACATAGCTTTTCACATACTAATTTGATCCCATAGCAAGTGGGATTAGTCATTAGGATTTCAAGGAGGTAGTACTGGAGTACTAAGTGGCATTCAAGATTATGAGGGTTTGGAGAAAGTATTTTGATTTGAGGGAGTAACTATTTGATCACCTTGGATGATGTGGTTGGTCATCTGATTAGCTGTGAACCTGCATGATGAGCATAGTGATAATATGGTGCTTATTCTGAATGACTGAGAGCCATCACACAGATTCACATTATTGAGTCCTTTAAAGCCTTGTCACTTGCTGGCACTGACATTTGTCTGACTCCAGCTTTGTTGAAATCATAATGATATATACACTTGGACCACTCAGCACTCAGCATTCAACCACATCCAACACACATACTCTGCCTTAATGAATGGCATATCATATCACACATTCACACTGTCTCCTTGTACAACCTAGGCTCTGGGATACTCTCTGGGTTAGTTCCTAGACTGAGAAGCCCACCTACCTAACTTGGATGCCACCCTGCTCTCCTCTCTGCATGTCATGCTATGAATGCCTTGGGAGAGCGAATGTCATATTTGGGGTACTATGTATCAAGGCAAGGAAAAGTTAAAACATGAGGACCTACAGCACATGCAGCCTTCTGTGCATCGATAGTCACCCCCGAGCTTACCCTCGTCGCGGAACGCATCCGCGATCGTTATTGCATCACGTCTCTCACAGACAAAGATGCTATGGTCGAACAGGCGACCGACGCATTCAAGTGCTGCAAGTGCCTCCGTCCTTGAAGCAAAACCTTCATGGACGTACAAACATTGGAGCCCTGCCACCTTCTCGTCCGAAATTGCGCGTGAAAGTCGCCCCATGTCAATATATACACCGAAGCTCCAAGCCTCGCGTCAATCAAGGTATGCAGCACAGTGTGCAGTACATGGGTGAAACAAGGATTCTATGTATATATACGTCAAAAAATGTTTCAACGTCATCCGCAGACAAAGCATGTTAATCAGAACCCAACCACGCAGTCTGACATTCAGTGTTCGGTGGAGGCAGATAACTGCAGTCTCTCTAAACAAAGCTTCGCGACGACCTCACCGTCCAGTGGTATGCTGTTCCCCTGGAATCCCTCTGGATAATTGATCGGTGGAACTTCGGGGTCCGTGAACGTCCTGTAGAGTCCCAAAGTGTGCGTACGAGTACGACGTTCCAAGTGACATCGTCAAGGTGAACGGACGTAGCGACGCAAGACGATGATACGTACTTGCCATTCCAAACACCATAGTGTACCATCCCTAGCGCTCGCGTGGGATACTCGTAGTCACGTGTGAACCCGTCAGGGTAGAAGAACTCGATCACCGTCGATTTTGGGGAGGGTTTCATCCACACGAGAGCCGTCAGCCCGTTGCCATGCACACCCATCATGATCTATCCTCAAAAGATCATTCCATCGGGAGATCGACCCAGTCAATCAGACGTATCTCGGCGGTTATTGGATGCCGTGCACTCACCGTCGTCCGCGCAGCTAATTCGAGCTGTTCCGCATGGGAAAGCTTGTCCATGCTCACAACATTCACCTCGACCCCATGCTGATCCCGCAACTTGTACAGCTCCTTCACAAGCTTCTCGTGGTCCTCCTGGATCAGCATGCGTCGGCCCCAGGCCTGACGTGAGACGTAGGTGATGACAGGTTTTGATGAAGGATCAAAACCGTCGTCCAGACGACTGAATTTCGTCACGGCATCGCGGATCGTGGTCCACCAGTGCACACTTCCCGGGAGTGCAAACGCCTCGGAGGCGGTGCGTCTCGTACGCTGGAAGGTTTCGCCCTTCATCGCAGCGGAGCGATCAGAGAAGATGACACGATCGAGGATCATTGGCCGCCCCATCTCAGCGCGGTCTTGCCAATCCGCAGAGTATTCAGTGGTAGTGGAAGGAAATGCACTGCGGAGAACCCATTGGTTCATTTTGGCGTAGTCTCTCCAATGGTCGGCGTCTGTGTGGACGAACCAAATGCGACGCAAGGCGGGGAGCGAAGACAATCCATTGGCAGAGATTGAAGGGTCTAATGAAGAGTACGTCCGCCAGAACCCGAAGAAGAGCTCGGCAGACCAATGGTAATAATGTGTAATGCTGAGAAAATGCAGCAGCTCAGCGGGGTCTCCTGCCGTGGTTATAACAGACGTACTATTGGCGTGGATCGTTGACCATCCACTGGGATGAGTGTCAGAAAAGGTGGGTTTACTATTACAAATGACGAACCGTGGTTCCATCAATGAGATCCGCACTTGTTCCAAATAGTTCTTCTGCTTGGTCGGTGGTGATAACGCGAAGTTCGCGGTCAGTTGGTAGACGGGCTGCG
>JBBPNR010000483.1:0-22947 GCA_038091015.1 Boletus vermiculosoides
ACACTGACTCGCAATCATACTCTTTAACCCAATGTGCGTATTCTGTGGATGGGTCATCCTGATCTAGCAGAATTTCGAAGGAAACTCTCAGCTCCTCCTCGGTGAGACCGGCATAGTAGTAAGATAGGCATGTGAAAATGATGGTGATATCTGGATGGCCAAACTGGGTGTTGGGTGCCAGCACGTCTTTGGCCCGATACGGAACGGCAAGCATGGTCACTGTGTTACTTCTGGGTCGCGATCGCGAGACAAGGCCATAATCGACACGCCATCTCCGCTCCGCAAGAGCAAACAACAGGGTTTTGGACGCCAGCAGACCGCGAAGTAGTAGTAGCCCATTCCAAAGATTACTCTGTTGAGATCGCTTGGCATACTCCTCCACTCTCGTGACTGTATCGGGAACTTGGAAGACACCCTCGTCAGATATGAAGCTACGAATCGCATCGCGCAATTCTTGGCAGACATCTTGAAATTTGAAACCGGAAAGCTGTCCAGCCATCACCTCTTCTACCATCAATGATATTAGGCGCCGACCAACATCGTAGGGTCGCACGATGCGAAAGTATGGAAACGATCCCGGTGGGCCGCATTCAAACTCCACGGAATCAGGGGCATATCTCGAAAGGGAACGCGCATGTCTCTTCACGAGCCGGAGGATCTGCTGTGTAATGGTCCATCGGTCGGGGTATCCGTCCATATGTTGCTGGAGGCCGATCGTGTAAATCAGTTGGAACTGGGAATGAAGGATCTCGTCGCTCTCGTCCAGAATATCTCGAACATGAGAATACATCCATTTCTGAAGGCTCAGCCATTTGAATGCGCTGTCCAAAGTACCGTGAGCATCCCCGCTGTGTCTACCATCGTTGTCCGGATAAGTGGTGTTCGTTTTGCTCGAGTGGTTCGGCGACTGGCTCAGCCATCTAAACACGGTACCCATAAGGCTGCCTTCCAGTGGCTGTGGTTCGGCAGTCAGCTGAATCAACGATGATCGACACAATTATCCATGCTCACTGATTTGGATGATAGGATATGCTTGAAAATGAATTTATGGAGCTTCGGAAGGGGGTCAGCCAAATGTTTCGCTTTACGAATCTGCTCCTCCACGCTCATCAACTTGAGTGACACGACGTGCTCTGGCTGGACAATCAAAATTCCACGCTCAGCCATGCATTGAGACATGAGCTTGTGTAGACCGTCTATTTGAAGGCTGATCACCCTACCATTTTTGTACTCGGGGGTACGAGAGAAGGGAAGGTGGTATATTGGCCTATCAGCAAGCCCGCCAAGGCGAGCAACCAGTAATTCGAACATCTGGACCGTCAACGCTTTTGGGACAATGACGCGGACGAGCTGATTTCCATCGGCAAGAGCAGCAGCAGCGATTGGGATGATCACGGATGACTTCCCTTCACCCATGTTGACCTGCATGACAGTATTTTCCCCGGGTTGTAGCGACATTATCTCCATTGCAGTTTCTGCCTGAGCACGACGAATAAGAAAGTTTCCTTGAACCTGTTGCAAGGCAGGAGCAACGTTAGTAGAAACAAGTTCCTGGACAGCGGGGACGCACCTGGATTAACAGCCAATCCGAGTAGCTTTCAGGATTCCATCCGTCACATGCCTCGTTCTCTAACTCCTTCGAAAACTCTTCCTCGAGACCGTCCAAGGCAAATCGGAGCAATCTCTGTGCATGTTGAAGCTCCAAAAGAAGTAGAGCTAATGATATCAAGCATTTCTTCCACTGTCTGGGGAGGTTGATCGGCGAGGTAGATGCGAGATATCGCAAGAGGACATCCGCCGTAATCGGCGGCCATTGACCAAAGCGATCAAGTGTTTGCTCATGCGGATCGGCCGTTGGACCCAGATTCTGTTGGAGAGTGGCCAAACCGTCCATGTAGTTGGCTCTACACTGTCCATGGTGCACCTTCAGTGTCTCGATGCGACTCTTCCCCGCAACTCGGTGAGTCATTCGGGACTCCTCGCGAGCATGTTGTGCGCTGGCGTCAAGGTGAGCGAGGTATTCCTGTTGAAATGAGGAGTTGGTTCGGAGAGATGAGAATAAACGATCTAATGTGGGAATATCATCTGATGGTGACCTGCTAGCCTTGCGACTCTCGCGCAGCAAAGCACCACGAGGCGGTAGTTCCGGCGCCGGTCTGTTTGAAAGCAGCTGATCGAGTGTAATCTGCCATTGTGTACGCTGATTGAGAGTATATTGCAGTGACAAAACTGGGCGTGGAAGAGTGGGTAGTCCAGGCTGTGTGAGGACACGTGTGAGATCTTCCTTGAGCTTGAAGTTGCGGTAACAGCTGGAGAATAGCTGTTTAAGATTGGATGTTAAACTTTCTGTGTCCCAGTAACGAGGATCCAACGAGACCGTCGGAGGGGTGCCAGATGGCCAGTCCCTGAGCAAGTGTCGTACAGCATCATCGACAGCATGGTTCTCCGACTCCTCCACATTAAAGTAAGGCTGCTCCTTGAGGCGAGACTCGCGAATATGATGTCGCAAGACCTCCTCGGTGGGACGATATCCATCCAAAATCTTGCTACCAGCATGGATCAGCGGATCGCCTGAATGGGACTGCAACTGCTTTGCGAATGCTATGAGCATCGCGAGGAAGGCGGCCTGATGGCATGGTGAACAGTACGCCATCGTGGGAAGGAGGAATAGTAGCTGAAAGTGCTGACGAGTTCCCTCCTTCTGCTCTAGGATGTCGTGCACATTATTCACTAGTGTCTCCACAAGACCGGATTCCAACCGTATCCCCGAACCGTCCTGCAGGGAGAGTTCACCAGCAGTATCCGCACGCATGTAATCGCTCCACAGTATTGCCCAGTTCGATATAGTACCCATAGTAGGCACATTGATCGACTGGCGGTGAACAGCAGATGCTGTGGTAGAGACGACATCCTCAAGCTCCAAGTCAGACTCCGGGATCTTGAAGTAGTCCATGTCATTGCAATCTTCCCAGGAGGCCGGTCCAGTAGCGTTTCGCGGGAATAGATACGCAGCTCGTTGCGCTGCGCGCTTGTCTCGTGTACCGAAGGCTTCACGCGGATACATAGAGCGGGAATCCCAGTAATATCTATGTCGGATTTCGTTGCGCGCGATGACGATTTGAGGACACTGGATTGAAGTCCATAGTTCGTGGTCGCCATTGAGAGCTTTGAGTTTCATGATTGACCGACATCCAGCTGATTCTAATAAAGAGAGTGCTGCCTGAGCACCCGTTTTGCCTGTCAATGGATCAGGCCTATGGCAGCTAGTCATGCCGTGTAGAATGGCAAGATACACCGTGCTTATCAAGCTACCATTCCCCATCAGGCAACCCAGTTCGGTATTCACGTGATAGGTATGGTAGCACGATGAATTGTGATGGTCGTCAGGTCGGGTAAATGTATGACGTTCGGTGTAAACCCGAATGTGATGATCGCCATGCTTTTCGGGAAAGCCACTCGGTATGAGGACGCGTCTAGGGATAAGTTCCTTTGGAACGTGTGTTTTCTGCCGGAGAACGAGGAGGTTCTCCAAACCAAATAATGCATTAACACACTGATTCTCATCGTAAACCATGTGCTTGAAGTCGTGGGACTCCAGTTCTCCTCGTTCATTGACAAAAAAAGACAAGCCGTAGCGGGGCAGCGCGACAGACAATCGTAGTGCTGGTGTGTGTTGCGGAGAGTGAATGGGGAACGTGGTGATTAGGATATTTTTGGACTGGCTCTCCGAGTATTTGTCGGCGATGTCGAGACACTCAAAACACTGCGAAAGCATTCCCCAAGTTGGGCTTCGGATGTCAACAAGGGCTTCACGACCTTTTTGAATACGATATTTTCCAGATGCGCAGTCAATCCTCCAGTTCTCTGACGATTGTTCCCAGAGCCGTTCGAGAGGGCGTATCTCAATGATCTTTGTGGATAGATTCAACCAGTGAACATGACCATCGACGAGTACTGGTGGAAGGTCTCGGCGCAGTTTTCCCCGAGGAATCAGCTCGAGTATCTCATCCGTTTCATTGCATTGCACTCGGATCATCAGAGTGTCATCTCGCAGCGAAAAGTGCACCTGCGCGTATTTGAACCATCATAGTTATGTCACGTGGAACAGGTGCACATACCTCATGCTTGGATGTTGTGGCTAGGGTCGTGAAGTCCATTCCTGGGAGATTGGATGGTACGAGAAAGAAGCCTTGCTGTAGACAACAGTTAGGAGCAGTTGTTAATACCAGAAATTACAGCATGTACGCACATCACGGAAGATTTGCTCGCAATTAACCCTGAGCACACGTGGCAATCCGCCTAGTAGTTGACCATCGACTCGAAGCGCACCATCGAGCAAGTTAAGGTGCACGGTTTGCGGTGCTTGGTCCCCAGTCACTTTATTTCCGCACGTAAGCCAATGAGCATTTGAATGCTCTGACTGCTGCCATCTGTGTGCACTCGGCTTGTGGCTAGCGAAAATCTTCCCGACTGCAAGGTCAATGCCATAATTTGACACGTCCGCGAGAACGACACCACCCAAGATCTCCTCGAGAGCCTGAGAAAGACGACGGTCTCGTTCAAGGTGTCTTCCTGGATTTAATGCGACATGGGATGCTGCAGAATTGAAGTCAGCTGAGTTTAGAGGGTGCTCGACATTCAGGAATTAGACATACGGTCATGGTGGAGTGTGTGTATTAACAAGGCACAAGAAAGAACAGCATCGACGTCCTCTGCGGAATGGAAGAGCTTGCGGAAAGTAGCAGGATCAACATCAAACGTGCTTCGACAAGTGGCAGCCATGTCCCGCAAGCGGTTGGCGCGTTCTCCATCCGTAGGTGCCATTGTCAGGTTATATAATAGTTCGTGCACCCAGTTGAATGTCTTTCTGCGCACGTTCCGAAGGAGTGCAATGGCTCGCCCCGAGATGTCTTCGTTAGGGCTCGATGCAAGCATGCGAGTGAGCAACAAAGAAATGGTGTTCATCATCATGCCGTCGATCAATGCAGCTCCGACATCCATGACAAAGTTGTCGAGCTCGTCCAGAAGAGCGTCGCAAAAGGAAGACTCTTGAAGCTCTTGATGCCAGAGCCACACTCCTGTATTCAAATCGAGCGGTCCGACTTGAAAGGCCGCCTGGACCAAGAGAAAATGAACATCGTGACGGTGGAGGTTGAGCGATCTACTGCGCAGCCCCTTCAGGATATTGAACCACTGGAGCGAGCCACCGCTCCGCAGGTGTCCAAGTGCAATGAATTCGTCGAGGGAGAGATCCGCGGGGCAGCGCGCTTGAGCAGCCAAGACGTTATTGGAAGTGTGAGAGGTAGAATGAACATATTCTTCCAAAGAGGGTTTAATGTCAAGCTCGTATGTAAACGCCGACGAAAGGATCCAATCATCGTAGCAGCGCTCTTCCTGCCATATTGAGAGAGAGTTGGACGTTCTGGACCCGAAACGGAACGCATAACGTAATGTAGGGTTGTTTCGAGATTGTGCTTCTGGATAAAAATAGACAAAGTGGATCTGGAAGGAGAGGAATAGCCCTTTGCGATGGACAAAGTAGGGTTGCAATGCAGGAATGCCCACAAGGAGATTGTCTTCTTTCTCTGCATTGGACTCGTCATGAAAAAAATTGCGATAGTACATGTGGTACAGAATGCGGGGAGTGGCAGAACGCCAGATGCGAATGCACGCCGGGCATTGTAGTTCGAAGACAACCACTTTGGCATGTAACGGCGAGGCAGGCAATAATGATTGGGAAGCCTCTGCGTCATCAGATAGACGTTGCCCAGATAGATGCTGTCGATTTTCCTGGTATCCGTCATGGGTGCGTGTGAGACTGGCAGCTTCTTGCTGCAGGCAGACACGTCCAGTGATCTTTTCCATAGCGTCGTATTCGATGAGGGCTTTGAGTTGCTGAAGATGTGTGGATTGGTCATAATAACGGACTGGGAAACTGTCTTCAGTGAATGCATTCGAGAGTACAGACCATCCCGGACGCGACCGAGACTGGCGCAGAGAGAGGTACTGGTATGCACGGGAGAGACGATGGAGGCTTGTTGTCTTGCGCAGGAGCAGCTTTTCTAGGAAAGATATTGGAATCTCGGGGGAATAGTCAGCGAGCATGGGAATCTGCCTCACAACTAGCTTGTCGAGTGCGACAAAAAGCTCAATTGCGGTCAGAAGCATGATGGATCTATTTTCTGGATTGACCTGCGAACGATCGAAAGCATTTGTCGTGTATATATCCATCAAGATCTCAAGCTGTGCACACGCCTCCTCCACATTCATGACGCGGGCAAGCCAATCGTCGATGCCCTGCTCAACCGAGCGCTCGATGTCATAGAGAGTAATGTCAGGGTCAGCATCTTGTACTTCCTTGAAAAAGGTCCCATTCAATGATAAGAAATCATCAATAGTGCCCCGGCGATGGTGGCTGGGATGGAAAGGAGTAGGGAGGGGTTCGTGGTGAGAATTCGCAAGAGCGCTGCAAATGTATTCATGACTGTCCTGAAGCGAGAGCTGTGTATCCCTGATGAGTTCCTCCTGAGATGGACTTCGAAATGGAGATGGGCGGGTGCCCAGTTGCATCCACCTGTTGTCAAGGATCTCCCGAAGACAAGCGCATGTCTTTAGCGCCATGTCAGAGAGCCAGTCAGGGGTGGAGGTGCCAAGCTTGCTCAGACGTCGGAAGATTTTTGATGACATCAAATGAAGCAGATCGCTGGAAAGATTTGTATTGTCTGTGTCCCTTGCAAGGGTGCACATGAAGAACAACATGAATCGTTTGTAGGAAGCACGTCCAAGAGGAGAACGATCGACAGACGTCTGGATCGCGACCCTAATGAGCAGCCAAAGAGATGAGCGACGCCAAACAACCTCAGTTGAGCCATCGACCCTTTGCCGCCAGACAACATCGTCGCGAACACGCTTAGCGATGCGAGGGACATCAGCACTACGGCCAATACCTCGCAAGATGCCTGTCAGAAGTACAGTAATATATTGCGAATGACCGGGAGGAGGGGACGGGAGGTCCGAGTAGACAGCATTGGGGCCAGAGAGAAAGTTGGCAAGTTCGGATTGAAAGTCTCCATCGTCAAACACCTCGTTCGGCGTCTTGACGGCCGACCAAGGATATGAACAGATCAGAGACCCCGCCGTCTTCTCCACAGCATCACTACGTGGGGACACCTCGAAGGACTCGAACAGCGTGCTGCTCTCCTGCTTCGTGAGGACAACCGCAGCATTTTGAGGTCGGCTGAAAAACACAAGAATATCTATAGATCGTCAGCACGGATCTACAGAGAGCCGTGAACATACCTCCTGTTTGCATTCTGCACAGCTGGGAGATGACGAGGCCCTTGTCCAGGTGCTCAGACTGGACAGAGGCTTGCAAATTGTCTAGCATCTTTGTGATGCGATCCCACTGAGACTCAGAGGTCCCGTCGACGTGTGCACTATAAGCATGGGCAGCAGCGCACACAGCATGAGCCAGTGAAAGATCGTTCTCTAGGGTGTAGTCGTTGTGGTGGGGAAGCTGGGCAGGAAAAAATACATGGGTAACACCATAATGCAATGATGTAGAACTTGATGCCGGTGAGCCCGTCGTCTCAAGATCGGGGTTATCAACGATGGACGTGGTGGACATGGTGGTGTTGGGGAGGGAACAGCCGTATAGCGAGACTGCGGCGCTGTCACTAGTCACATTTCCGAATGGCTCGGAAACCATGATTATAAACGGCGGACTGCCAGGCAAGTTCATGCAGTCAAGACTCAACGCCACGGCAGACATGCTGACCCACCCGTGCCAGTATCCTGGTAGCACGGTCTGACTACCCAGAGAATGACCTTGTCATCGATGCAGATGATGGCCTGACCGTCCAGGCTGCAACACTCCTAGCTTTGATCGAACACCCGTGACCTCAAACCAACAGTTCGTAGTTCATCATCACGCATGGCTGTCAATGACGTTCTCTGGACCATTGACGTGTGAAATAAACCCAGCTTTCCAAAGTCAGGACCGTGACGTTCTTGTTGACACACAACTTTTCACGACGCTCGAGCAGCTTTTCGATATGCAGCATATGCTTGTCGAAGACTCAAGCAAGCTGCAACACGTCGTCCAATCATTGAAGGTCCGTTCACTGCTAGGAGTCCATGTTGGGTCAGATCACGTTCGAAACTATACGTCTCCATCAGTCGTGTCCTTGGCCAACCTGATCGCTGCCGTGGACTACGTCCCTACCGATCGGGCACATGTTTCCATCACATCTCATAGTCGTCCTTCTCCTAGTCCTCGGGCCTGTAGCATTCGCTACATGCGTCGTAATACGACTATCGGTTTGGGTAAGCAGCTCACCAACTTTGGCCCAGGACAGTTCGTGGAGCCGGACAGCGCTTTGCGCTGCCACCTGCCCACATCCTCTCACTCATCAACCTCCGTGAATGCGCCACGTACACGAGCGACGTCCAAAGATTACCAACTAAACCTCCTTCATATCGATCCCTTGGAATTAGCCGGCTAGCCATTTTGGAAAGTCATTGTATCAACAAATCCAAGTCACTAGTGGGTAAGCTGTCATCCTATCCCGGAAGCGCACCAGTTAACACTCTGAAGCACTCTAATGGTCGTCAACTGGGTTGCTGGTGCAATTCTTAGTTAAAACGATCCCAGTGCACGAGCTGCCTCTCTCAAGCGTTTTATTCTTATCGCCGATGTGAATCATATGGTCTCGTATCTGGGGTCATGGCCGATGTTCTCACTGATTTGCCGATCTTTGCAAAATTATTCCAGTATGGTTGCGATCTTATCCGGACTCAACTCGCCTCCTATACGCCGACTGAAACGTTCTTGGGGTCAACTTGTTAGTTCGCAGGACCTGGCACAGCTGAATGCCTGCAAAAGGACGATCGATTCGGGAAACAACTTTACCCAGTATCACTCGACCCTTGCAAACATTGCGCCACCGTGTGTACCCTTCGTTGGTAAGGAAACGCGGCGGGCAACATTCCTTTAGAGCCTAATCCAATTGCCTAGGCGTTTTCCTTACAACTCCGGCGTCCATCCGGGATGGCAGCGAAGATACGTTACCAGGCAACTTGGTTACTTTCCGAATGCGCCAGGAGATCTCGAAAGTCATCCAAGATATTCAACGCTGGAAAGCTCTCCCTTATCACTTCCATTCCTTGCCGGAGGTCCAGACGTATATCAAAGAGTCGTTTGGTAAATTCATCGGCCAAGCTGGGATCAGCGATATGTTCTGGAGTCTTAGTTTGGAGCGGGAACCTCGTGAAAGTGATGACCAAAGGATGACGCGTTTGTTGCAAGAGAGCGGAATTTTGTAGATGGGGTCATGGATTGTGGTACGCAGGAACCAGAAATTGTATCGTTTGTCTAGAATTCAGCTAAAAATGCAACAAGCTAGTTCAGGCGCCAGACAAGGCCTTAAGGACAATAAACGAGGTATCAAAAACAAAGAAGCGCCAGATAATTGTCACTCGGGTGGAAGACGACGAGCTTCCGTTTCGCGATCAAGTGACACAAAAAGCCACGGACTGTGCACGTGGACAACGGAGGCCTGCGCATGATATCACCCGGCAAGAGCACAAAGGGAACAAGATAAGATAACGGAGCCGTGTCCCCCCATTTTTAAAACCAGGCAGGTCATGTGTGCACTCCCCCCCTCTATAAAGCTCCAATGAACGATAACGTGTCCCACAAGGACACCATGTCAGAGCCGATCCACCAACCCATCCATCCCGACATCCTCCCCCGCCTTGACCCCGAATACGTCGCATTCCACAACAAACACATCGCGCCCGTCGTCCCTCCCCACACGATCCCATGGCATCCCGACATCCGCAAATTACCCGTCGTCCCTGGTGCCTCACCCGTGGTTCAGGTAGGCTCCGTGAGAGATTTAGCACTCGAAAACTGCGAGATTCGAGTGTACACGCCCGAGGGTGACCCACCCGCTCAGGGGTGGCCCGTCTTTCTTTACATCCACGGAGGTGGGCCCCATCTTTTTTTTCTTGCTCGCACTCTCGGCTGATAGGGGTCATTTCAAAATTCATGCTGACTTGATTTTGTAAACTTGAAGGTGGTTGGACCCTCGGTGGTTTGGCCACACAGGCCTCTTTCGCCGCTCGTCAAAGCAAGGGTACGTCCGTTATTCGTTCCGCTCCCCGTGCCAATTCCATCGGGCTCAACTTATTTTACATGTCGCGAATGTGTGAAAAAAAGAACATCGCTGCCTCACCATATGTCTCGATTATCGGCTCGCTCCCGAGAATCCATACCCCGCTGCAGTGATCGACACCGTCGATGCCCTCAAGTGGATCCACCAGAACGGAATGTCGAAGCTGAACGCCAACGTGAATAAGATCGCCGTCGGAGGCTCGTCCAGGCAAGTATCGTGAATCGTCTCTATGAAACCCACGCGGTAGTCCGACGATCAGGAGTTGCTCATGTGACGAACCACCTTCAAGTGGTGGAAACCTTGCAGCTATCGTGTCACTCAAGGCTCAGCAATTGGACCCTCCCATTCCGATTCTGTTCCAACTCCTCGTCGTGCCCGGTGAGCACATTTGTGTCCCCTCATCACTCCGAGCGTTTCGGCGACTCACGCAAACCCGGCTACAAGTTATTGACAATACCGCCTCCGACTCTGGTGACGTGTATCCTTCCTGGAAAGAGATGAAAGATACAGTCTGGCTCAGCACGGGCCGTATGATGTGGTTCCGTCGCGGTTACCTTCCCGACCCTACCACATGGGCGAACTGGGACAACTCCCCTATCTTCGCACCGGAAACACTCCTGGCCAATGCACCTCCGGCATGGGTAGGGGTCTGTGAGATGGATATACTAAGGGACGAGGGGATCGCATATGGAGAGAAGTTGAGAGGGCTGGGAGTCAAGGTGGAAACTAAGACCTATAAGGCTGTTCCGCACCAGACACTAGGAATGGATGGGGTACTGGCTGTCGCAAGGACCATGGTGGCGGATGCAACCAAGGCACTAGGAGATGCGTTCAATGCGGCGTGAGTCAACGATAGCTCACCAGCATGTTGTTTCATAAATGGGAACGAGAGAACGAGATGATATGATATCTATGATATTCTTGATATATCTGCTATTATGCGGTCTTTTGCCAAGCCCGACCCTTGACCAGCGTACGATAGCATCACGTAGATACCTTTTGACAAGATGGATGGGTTGATGACAGTTGTATTGTCCACCACCTGGAGGGACTATGAACCAGACCAAAACACCTCATACGAACGCAAATGGTTACCTTTGAGAATTGCTTCAAGCGACTTGGGAGCACAAGCACGTCCGGTACACATTCATCTTCACTCTCCACTAACCTGATCCCCTCCAAGTGCGTGACATCAAGGTTGACTTCATGTGCGACGTCGAATGGAGCAGGAAATATTGGGTAAAAGCTACTCAAAGGCTATCAGATAAGCCCGGATGGCGTATCAATGGGTTACCTTCGTTGTTGCAAAATATTGCGTGCAAGATTAGACATGCCATCTATCGCGAGCTCAGATGTCGGAGTCGGAGAATCAACCTCTGGTGTTCGTCTAAGGAATTCATCCCTGCGAAGATGAAACAAAGTATCGACACTTGTCACTGCAAATGAAATTCCATTGACAGAGAAGCGGCAAGGGTTTGGAAGCAAGCGGATGCGCTATATGACAAATCATTTAGGAGGTGCTCTTGGTGGATTAACCCAAGCTCACAGGATCCTTGCTGAACTCAGGTTCGAGCTCGCACTGCGGAAAGACAGCGTGGTCGCTGACCACATCGTTAATGCTTGGAACCAACAGTACCGTGCTGCTCGGGGACTGGATCAAGAAGTCCTGGAGTCTCTCGGTAAACTGCCGTTCAAATAACTGTTGAGGAGTCTCGTCCGTGTCCCCGTCCTTGACGCGCGAATTCGTTGCGTCGACAAAAGGTCCAATCTGGCACGCATGGCAAACATCAGAAAAGTTTTGGAATGAACAAGCCTCATCGTACCAGGAGTATGACCACAGGCTTGCTTGCTTTCACTTTGTCAAGCAAGCTTGCCCAGGGTTTGTATTCCAGGTCTGAGTCCAGACTGAACGGCCCGCATGCAATGCACATGGAAAAGGTAGCGTTGACATCACTCGGAGGTGACGGAGGCATTTTGATCGGGGGCAACTGGAATGATATATACCAATTGGACTTGAAGAAGCTTTTGGGATGGAGGGAGTATAGCGTACCGACAATAGTTCTTCTACGAGGAAAAAGCCACCTCCACCATTGCGGCCACGTAGTGCCACAATTGCACCAGGAAAGAAGCTCATCCCACCAACGCCCTTGGTTCCACCCCGCAACTTGGTTTCCGGTGCGAAACGTATTGGGACGCGCACGCCGGATCCCATCATTCGCGAGGACTCCAGGACTAAAGATGACTCGTTAAGTTTTGCCCCCGACGCTGATACTTCCGCGTCATGGACTATCCTCCCGACTACGGTGGTAGTTTCCTGGAACGGGTGTGATTTACACGCATAGTCGGGCGAGGGAAACAAACCTCTGTAGCAGCGCTTGGATCGGCAAACTCGTCAACGTGATAGTGTTTTTGAACGAGATCAGCAAATTCGTCAATACGATCATCCAAAGCTAGCCCATTGCAGCATCAGTTCTCTCGTGAAGACTTGAAACGAGAAAAAAAAAGTCCACCTTCACTCCTCCCTGTCACTTTCTCGTGCATGTATCGATCTGGACCGCAATGTGATCAGCAGACGCGCTTGACGTGGTCCACGACGCCCTCACATGCTCGATTTTTCCGAGATTGTTCGTCCAATCTCGGTCCTTCAAACACAACTCTGCTCAATCCAGAAGACTCGGAGGCCTCTGACTTGATGATGCCCGGCGGCAGTGGCCCAATCTTCAGACCCGTATTGAGGCTCCTCGCCATCGATGCCTTTGCGCTCCCACGTGCTCTGCCTCGCCCTCTTCCAAAGGTGAAACCGGCTGCGCTCCGCGAAGCAGCTTCTTGCTTCGTGGCATTGAGTCTGCCCAGTTCCTGCTGCAGCCTTGCCTTGAGATCGGGGACGGATTGAAGGGTGAAAATGGCAAGGGTGTTCGTGTTGGAATAGGACAGTGCTTGCCATTTGTATGAGAGGGTCTCCACTGTGAGATTGTACATTTTACACATGCTCATGCCTTGGTGATATTACAAAAACGCGTGGGCAGGTAGACTGTGGGAGGTCTCGAACGCGCTTACATTCCTTGACGAGGGCATCGTCCGCGGCTACGGCCTCGGTAAAGTGCTGAGCGATTTCGCTGCGGTAGGTGTCGAGCGACATGAATAACCTTCGCGTAGACAGAGGGAAGAAGACAGTTGGCACGTCCAAGGTAGTAGACGGAGGCATGCGCGGTGAATTTGTATTTATGTATTTGTAGTTGCCACAAGCGCGATACCACCAATATGCGTGAATTGAGTGATATATTAGAGTAGCTGCATGTACATGTTAACCCTACAAGTGATAATACAGAATCAAAACGGTAGGATAGTGTTATGGTGATTGCAAAGAGGCGGGGTGAGGCAATCGAGACATCAGATTCAGAAAGTACACAGGGTAGGGCATGGGGTTGAGCCACGGGACAGATATGATCAAGGCGACAGCGGGAATAGTGAACAGCAACAGAGTCTGGGGGGAAACAGCGAGAATGAACAGATTCAAAAGCGCGGTTTTATGCCTCTTGGTCTTCTCCGTTTGCGAGGCTATCCGATTCCTTGTCTTCTTTCAAGTTCGAATCAAGTTCGGACTGAGACAGTGAACTTTCTCGTGCAGTATTTGAAGCGTTTGTTGGTGATACAGACAGTCCCCCTTGATGCGAGGTTGGTGGCGATGATGCGTGAGGAATGCTGATACGGTGGACGATGAGTGGAGTGTAACAGTGTGTGGAGGATGCGTACTTTTCGGGATTGGGGATAGCAGTGCCAACGGTGTTTTGAGGAGTGACACCCGCCTTCGACAATGCATAGTCACCCGAATCAAAGTATTTGCGATCCTGACGATAGGATACGGTCTCAGCGGACGATTACGGACGGCGCATGCTGAGCGCAGCAACAGACCTTTTGCATTTTAGTGAGGATGTTCTTGTGTGTGGGTAATTTGCCATACAGCCGGAAGAGCTTCTGCTCCTCGTCTGTCAATTTCTAAAGGAATGAACGAGGTGAGAGATGGTAGGACGACCGCGCAAGTTGTGGATCGCTGGTGCGATCAACTCACGCTGATGTCGATCTTGTTACGCTTTGCAGGCAGCATGGTGATGAGAGGGTGTTGTCGAGGCGAACAAGCCTTCAATGAAGCTTGAGGGGAAGGAGGGAACACCGGGACAGAATCTTTGGAGGTCGCTGTAATCACTGCTCGTAGAAATAGCGGAGTGGCGGAGTCCGAATTTGGCGACCTCATGTTTCGGAACTCGGATGCCACGTTTGAAATACAACCGGATTACATCTACACTTGTACTACTACCAGTCCAGATCGGCATCAAATACTGTCAAGTCGGCAGCATCCGGAGTCTGTCTAGGCGCGTCAATGTCCTCGTCCAGGTCGAACAATATCGAATCTGAATCCTCCACCTCCCCGCGTTCGGAAGAACTATCCAAGATCTCAAAACTTTCAGAGCCGACTTGGCAGGTCCCCGATTCCCGCATCAGCTGTTCATACTTCTCAGAATAATGATGATCATGTGGAGCGTGTGATGGTGAATGAGTTAGGTTTTCGAAAAACGCCGAGTTTTCGGAATCTCCCAAGTAGGCTGTCTGAGAAGTATTGTAGTGCAATCCACTCGCAGCTGTGTCTGGCTGATGATAGTCGACATCCGGGTGGTGATAAAGAGTAAAAGAGCAGGCTTGCGGAGAACGCGTGGTGATGCCTGCTAATGGGAAAGATGCACTGATAAGAGATTCGTCCGATTGGGCATCAAACTCGCATTCGCCCGGACTGGTACCTGCGCCATAAAAACGCCACATCCCATCCTCAGGCCAATCTTCTTCGGCGAATACATCCATGTCTTCTGGCAACGTTTGATAGGAATCAACCGCAAGTGGACAAGGTGATGCCACAATTTCGGGCAGCTCGACCCAGGAGGCATCATCGATCCCTACGTCGGGTATACACGGTAGCAGACTGTCCTCATCATCTTGTGGCAATGACACGAATTGGGGCGTTGCTGACGGCTGTAAATTTTGTGTACGACACATGCCCTCGCTTAGATGACTTGAATACGACCGACCTTGAAACGCCGTTGGGGAACTCCCACCCGGAAAAGTTGCTCCATACTCTCGCACAGAATCTGTTCGTCCGTGAGAATAGGTGTCGCGGGAGGGTCATCCATTTCCTTTTCCGAGGTGTCAGAAGTAGCATCATCGATGCAAGAAAATAGAGCGGCGGTGCAAGTCTGGATGACACATTTATGATGATTGCGGGCGATCTACGACCTCTAATCGGAATCAATAGGGAAAGACCCGCGGACTGATTATACCTTTAACAGACGCTTGCATTTCGACGAGAACCGCGGGTTGTGCGACCTAGTCATTATTTCCACGATAGAGTGGCCGATGGACGGGAAGTATTGCATCTCTAGGTCAAGCCTCTGATAGAAAAATGAGTAACATCCCGAAAGATGACGCATATACGGACCTACCTTGCACCAAGGTCCAAAAATGAGAGGATAACGGCTACATAAATCGAATACGCATTGATCCGAGCCCATCAAGTGACAACGTACCCTACGAGGTGGTTTATTAAAAACTGTTCGGTCACACGATTGAGGAGCGCTTTGGCGGGGAGAAAGAGAGTCGGAGAAAACGGATTAACTTCTCCGACCAGGTGACCGGAATGGACGATATCACTGAGCCCTGCAACGGCCCTCCAGGCGTAGGCAAGGTGCAAGGAAACGAGATTGGCGTGGGGACGTGACGCATGAGGTAACGGACGTGAAGGCGTCAGGGTCACTTGGAACACGGGATCAGATACCAGCAAGGATGATAGGGAGTTATCGCCAACGTTTGGAGAGGCCATCAGCGTCATCGAGAAACGGACGCGATACGTTGTTGAGACCAAGTCGATCTGCGTTCTAGAGGGAAACGTGAGTGCGCGAAAAAAAGGTGGTGCTGCAAGCGTGCCGCTTTCAAGTGGGCTTGGAGGTGGTGCACAAGTCCCGAGTGCGCGATGTCGTGCGCGGGTATTTGGTGGCCATCGAGCGACCCGGAGAGCGAGATGGTGATATCAGATAACCAGAGAACGTCGAGCTCCTTTGGTAAGCGCCCTTTGACGCTGTGTACGGCGTCGGAGGGCGATCCGTGCACCAAATTGTGTGCGATCTTAAGACGGAGGGCGTAGTCTTGCGACGCGACGCGTATCGAGGAGGGGGAGGAGAAGGAGGGCATGGAGGACAGGGGCGAGGAAATGATAAATATTTAAATAGGATTATTACGAGATAGCCAAGGTGAAAATAAAAATTGGATAGGGTTGTTATCTCGGTATCACAGCCTCGACCGCCCACCATCGACTGCTACTTCGTCATCCAAACCAGATCACACGGGGATCCACCTTTTGCATTTGAACGGTCATGGTACGTCGTTATCGCTCCCATCGACAAACACACCCGCTGATCAGCCCATTCACTACAAGCTCGACGAGCTCGACCAGAAAATACAAGATGTCCTCAAACGCATCGAAACAGAACGCAAAGTCCTTGATGCGTCCAGGCATCTTCGTCAAGCGACATCAAATCCAGACGTTCTGAGACGCAACGATGCAAAGATTCGGGAAGCCGAGCGCTCCTTGTCTTACTTTGAAGATACCCTACGCGAGCTCCAGGCTCGCAAGAAGCTCCAGTCTCAGCGCGACGATCCCTCTCGATCAGCGGCCTCTCCTTTGTCTCCGTCCTCCGCCACCAAGTCCAGTCGCGGCGCTGACAGAGCCCTCCCCCAAATTCCTCCTTCCGACGTCGAGTCCTTCGGTGGTCGTACCGCCGGGTCTCCTGATACCTCCCAGACACTCCTTGGGAGTGAGGAGGAGGGCATCCCTCAGGTCAAGCAATACTCGAACCTTGACCTCATCAAAGCCGATACCCCTCACACTACTGCCAAGATATCCAGGATGCTTCATCAGCTCGAATTCAAGCTCCAGGTCGAATTGCAGTACAAAAAGGGCATCGATAAGATGGCAAAGCTATACCAAGCGGACGGAGACAAGAAATCTCGCGCAGATGCCGAGAGCAAGCGAGTTGAGAGCGAGAAAAAGATTCAACTTTTGCAATCCGCTCTCAAACGATACAAGAATTTACACATTCTAGACGATGTAGAGGAAGAGGATCAACAATCTGGTGAGACTCTGTTGTTCCATTCCCGTTACCTCCGCGATCTTAAATTGAGGCATCAGGCACAGGCGGCGAGCGCAAGGAGAACATGCGTGCCAAGCCATTGTCTGGCAAACTCTTTGTCACCGTCAAGGGTGCGCGGGAACTTGATCATCCCCCTATCGTTTCTTTGGGTCGACTTCGTTCCTCGTCCAAGCAAATCGTTGAAACCTATGTTTCCCTCAAGATCGAAGGTACTCAACGCGCTCGCTCTCATCCATCTCGCACGGACCGTTGGAACGAAGATTTTGAGATCACTGTCGATAAAGCAAATGAAGTCGAGATCGCGGTCTACGATAAACAGGTCTCCGAGCAACACCCCGTTCCAATTGGTCTTCTTTGGATCCGGATCAGTGATCTCGTCGAAGCGCTGAGACGGCAAAAGGTCATGATGGACAGTGGTCAGGGCGGTTGGGTGACAGCCGGCGCTATGGATGGTGATCCACAGGTTGGGAAGCCACCAGGGCAACCTGGTGCCTTCGGAGACGTAAATGCGCCACTGAATCTAGGCTCTGGAGCAATGGGTCAGGCTGGTGGATCGATGGGCTTCACGAGTCAAAATGAAGGGATCGATGCTTGGTTTGCTGTTGAACCTGCTGGTGCACTGGCTTTACACTTGAACTTTGGTTCGTACCCTGTGCCGTTGCGTTGCATAACTTTGATGACAGTGTCACAGTCAAGGAGAACGTGAGGAAACGTCCTCTTGATGGTCCTGGAGGACTCGGTCGTCAAGGCGCCGTCAGGAAGCGTAAAGGCGAAGTTCACGAAATGAATGGCCATAAATTCGTTCAACAGCAATTCTACCAGATCATGCTCTGTGCTTTTTGTGGCGATTTCCTTCTCAATGCACTGGGATATCAATGCGAAGATTGTCGATACACATGTCACAAGAAATGTTACGAGAAAGTTGTCACAAAATGCATCTCTAAATCAAACACCGGGGTATGTCGCCCCATTCGGCTCCTCTTTCTTTGGCTGATGTTTATCTCCCTCGCATCATAGGATGACGATGGAGAGAAGATTAACCATAGGATCCCTCACCGCTTCGAGCCTATCACCAATCTTGGCGCAAATTGGTGTTGCCATTGTGGTTACATCCTCCCTCTTGGTCGCAAGAATGCCCGCCGATGTACCGAGTGTGAGATTACATGTCACGCCAACTGTGCGCACCTCGTTCCCGACTTCTGCGGTATGTCCATGGAAACCGCCAATCAACTGCTACGTGACTGGCGTGACATCAACCGAGCACGCGGGGGTAGAACTGCGGTTGCAAGACCAGTCACGCAGATCCATACCCCGCAGACCCAGGCCGCACCACTTCCGCCAGTTGATGTTCCCATCACTCAAAGCGTGGAACGGTTACACCTTATAGGAGCGGCAGACGTACAACCTTCGGCACCGCCCGCGGAACCCTACGGTCGTCGCACGCCTACTCAGGATGGGGTTGATCTTCGGTATCATCAACAGCCTCCGTCGAGTGTTCCGCCTCGACCGCCTCCTGGAGCAAGAATCCCTGTTCCTCCCGCTTACCCGAACGAGCCATTGCTCCCTCCGGCAGCTCCGGCCCCGACGGGATATGAACAGGAAGACTACGGTACCCCCCCGGTTCAGGTGAATTGTAACGGATAATCCGTAGTCCGGATGAAGCTGATTGTTTGGTGGAAGCAGCCTACCTACCCTCAGCAAAGCTTACCTCCTCAGGTCCCCCCGCCCTCACAACAACAACAATATGCGCTTCAGCGTCAGCAGGCTGAGACAGTTGTTTCATCCCAGACTGTGTCCCCTACCCAGCGTGCCCACACTCGCAAGCGGAAAGTTGGCCTCGATGATTTCAATTTCCTGGCTGTCCTTGGAAAAGGAAACTTCGGTAAAGTCATGCTCGCGGAGGAAAAGAGGTCCAATGCATTATATGCGATTAAAGTCTTGAAGAAGGAGTTTATCATCGACAACGATGAAGTGGAAAGGTGTGATATCTGTGCTGCAGTATAGCAGATGACATTGCTCATAGGCGTTTAGCACTCGTTCGGAGAAGCGTGTGTTTCTGGCCGCCGCTCGTGAACGCCATCCCTTTTTGCTTGGTCTTCACTCCTGTTTCCAGACAGAGACTCGGGTCTACTTTGTAATGGAGTATGTTAGTGGAGGAGATCTTATGTTACACATCCAGCGCAAGCAGTTCTCTCTCCGCCAAGCGAAGTTCTATGCCTCCGAAGTTCTTCTGGCTTTGGAATATTTCCATGCCAATGGGATTATCTACCGGTTTGTTACGTCTTGCTGTTCGGTGTTCCAATCGAGCTTAACGTCAACAGAGATTTGAAGCTGGATAACATTCTGCTGACGCTTGATGGCCACGTAAAGGTTGCAGATTATGGGCTTTGCAAGGAAGATATGTGGCATGGTTCAACCACAAGCACCTTCTGTGGCACTCCAGAGTTTATGGCTCCCGAGGTTCGCCCATTCACAATTCTTCAGGAGGCCATGCCAATAAGTTGACATGCTACTGGATTAGATTCTTCTGGAACAGCGTTATGGACGTGCTGTTGACTGGTGGGCCTTTGGCGTACTGACGTACGAAATGCTGCTCGGACAGTCACCTTTCCGTGGTGATGATGAGGATGAAATTTTCGATGCCATCTTAGAAGATGAGCCATTATACCCGATCACTATGCCGAGGGACGCCGTTTCGATCCTGCAGAAGGTAGTGTCCACGTGACTCTGACTGGCCTTCTGCGGTACTGAGGCATCCTCAGCTGTTAACAAGGGATCCCTCGCGTCGACTTGGTTCAAGTAAGGCAGACGCTGAGGAGATAAAGAGGCATCCGTTCTTCAAGGACGTGAGCTTTGACGACGTGCTCAACAAGCGCATTCCTCCACCGTACTTCCCGACCATTGTAAGTCCCCACGAATTTTACAGATTGCAATGCTCAATATTCCGTAGAACGGCAGTGCCGATACAAGCAACTTTGACGAAGAGTTCACTCGTGAACAACCGACCTTGACGCCAGTGCACGGTCAGTTGTCAGCTCGCGATCAGCAAGAGTTTGCCGGGTTCTCTTGGGTAAGTTGTATGGTTGATGACACCACGACGTTATTCTTATCACGATCCAATTAGATTGCCTCTTGGGCAGATGTATAATGGACTTTTTTTAAAAACGGCATTTTATCTTTGTCTCTTGTTTTGCTGCAATAATACATACACACGCTCTGTTCATTCTACTGCCTGTACTTGGATAGTCTTGCAAACGATGTCGTGAAAAATGATGACGATGTAACCCACCCTGTCTCTATTGTAGTCATTGTGAAACGAGCTTATTGACGTCTTGAATTGGTGGAGACGACGTGGGCACCCGTTCCGGGCACTGTTCTAGGATCATCAGGCGGTTGATTTTGACCGCGCATCAATTCATGGAAGCTTTGCCAGAGTGAGGCGATCGTCTCGTATTCTCTCGTCATCCCAAGGACTTCTTCCAGCTTGCGATTCAGGACGTTACTCGAAGAGAGTAATTCCTCGAATCCCTTGGAACGATAATATGATTTTGGTCAGCATCCGATTGCCGTGAAAAGTACTGCTTACTGCGGTGATCTCTGCGGAGAGCCGATCGCGCTCTCGCTCGAAGAAAGTGGGTTCCTTTTGTGACATGAGCGGCAACACTGTTTGGGACGTGTCTAGGATTGGACTTGGTTTGACAGGACCGAGGCTGAGCTGAGGCAGGGTGAAACGTCCGACTGTCGACTAGGATATTGTTGAGACGAGCAGAGCTCCCTATTCCATGTCGCTTACTACTTTAAGTTTGTTCACCTCGTCACCTACTAAAGTTCTGCCTCCCGCGGTCATGAATGCACGACGCTCGGACCATGAGGCGTCATAAGGAATCCACCTTCCTGTGCGACTAGGCTCCCTTTTTGGCTTCGTCTTTACGTCCACCTTTCTCTCCATCCCCCCCCCATCCTCGAGTGTGACACGACATGGCTCCCACTCCCATCCAAGACATTGACTTCTCAGCTCTGGGCGACAAGATCCTCGAGCTCTTACTCGCGTTATGGACGTTCGTGTGCGATCTCTGCATCGCTCTCTGGGCCTACGTCTCCGAAGCATTCTGGGCCGCGTGGACTTATCCCCCCTTTGAAGCGTTCAGAAACGAGCTTGTCGCAGCGTTGATCGCCTTGATGGATTACGGTCTGTGTCGTGTCGTTTCGTTTCGTTTCGTTTTCCCTTGTTATCAAACTTCCACCGTTTCCTCGAAAAGGCGAAATTGCTGAAACGTCGAACTTGCAGTGATCGCACATCCACTCATTACCCTGGCGATAGTCGTCCTCACGCACATCCTCGTTCTGGCGGTGTTCAACACGCTCAATCTATGCTTCATGCACTGTTTGGGCTCTGAGGAGCGAGGCGTGCTGCGTGGTACGATCCCATTCCATGGATGGTCGTCATTTTTTTGCTGACGTGACGCTCGCGGCGGATGGATCACTTGTAGGTTCTTATGCTACCAATTATCAATCGACAAGCTATGGTGGGAATGTTCGGAGGGGTTCGACGGTTGCGCGGTTCCAGGGTTCCAATCGCAGGGGCGCGGGTAAATACCAGTACGGGGGCTCCTCGGATTTGGCAGTGATAGTTGATCCCGTTGGGATATCCCCGTCCTCCCAGGAGCTCTTTCGTGGCGATGGTCGCACGGAAACGGGTCATCGAGTATTGATAACTGCTTAATCGCAGTACATATGTTACCGATCTTGGTGTGCTTTTATGCTGTACTATGCTGTGAACGTATCACGGCAAACCAGCAATCGTATTTATGATAAAAGTTCATTGACCGACTAGGGTAGTAAGCAATCCTCCCCGAGCGTAACCGTACAACAGATGAAAGTGGATACAAGCAGATCGTCATCCCGCACACAACCCCACATCTACAAAAATCCGCTTTCTTGTAGCAAACGCGCCATCTTTTCGTCTTCCCTTTCACGAGGTTCTCGCTCCAAACTACGGTTCCAGAACATATCGCCAACGTCGCCTTGGTCACTAAACTTTGCAAGTGACTCTTCGATGTACATCTGAACAGCAGCAAGCGGATGGAAGTGATGAGGTAGAGTTTGCCAACGCTGGATATCTTGGATGACTTCGGAGGCCTTCTGGCGCTTCCGGAAGTTAACCAAAGTGCCTGGCAGGGTATCCTTGGAACCGTCTTGAATGAACGTTAGAGTGGTAAGGAAAACACCTAGGAATACGTCAAGTTAGGATCCAAAACTGACACCATCCATTCGACATGTCATTTACCAATGAAGGGCACGCATGGGGGTGCAACTTTGGCGAGAGTCGAACGGTAGTTAGTGAAATTCTTTCCCGAATCGATCGTCATCTCGCAAGCGTTCAGTTGCGTCATGTGTCGCGAATTGACTTGTTCCCAAGAGCGCTTCAGTCGTCGAATAGGAGGCGAATTTAACCCAGACACGATAGCAACCATACTAGAATAATTCTGCAAAAATCGACAACGCTATCGTGGGGGTTCAGCTGCAAGTCCTGATACCATACAGATTACTCACATCAGCAACGAGGATAAATTGTT
>JBBPNR010000484.1:0-22945 GCA_038091015.1 Boletus vermiculosoides
CGGATCGTGAAACCCGAAGCCTGAAGTTTTACACCATGATGGAATTTATTGTCGGGGGGTTGCTTGGACCGGTATGGTGACCGAAAGCTGCATCTGTGTCTCCGAATTCTAGGTTTTTTTTCAGTGTCAAATTGCAAGACTTGCACAAATTGCAGCACTTGCTTTGACTGATACCCCATACATGAAGGTGAACGCATAGCTGGATGTGTCCAACACACTGTGCAGTCTGGACTGTAAACAGTAAAACCAGTTACAATTAGTAAACCCGATCCAATGCTATGTAGCCGCATCCGCAAAGACAGTGTGTAACCTAGAGAGCTGTGATCGGAGGACAGCTATGTAGCAACTTGAAGGAAAGGGATTAAGGGCTGACTATACCCAAAACCAGCACAGTTCCTGAACTAATCCAATGTGGGAACGAAAAAAGGAGAGACCTGCCTCGCCGAGTGCAGTCCCGACTGCGGAGACTTGAATCTAACCTCGGTCCAGACTCCACATTCATTAGGTGGCGTCGGTTTCTCATCGGAGCCCAAAAACGGGCGCGAAAAACAATGTTTTCTTGACAGAACTTTGGTAGAATTCTGCTTCCGACTTTTTTTACATATTTATCCGGATAAACAAATACATACCCCGAGCGGCGCCCACCGGAAAATGGCCTGACGTTTTGCGGTGTAGCTGTAAAAAAATAATGTCTGTCTCGAAATGAGATTACAGGTGACGGCGGTGATAAAACAATCAGAGACACCATTTATGATCTGGTGAGACGTGACACAATCTTCCTTCTTTTCAATGGTCGAGGAGAAAAGAACCTGTCACCCATACAGGTCCATTCTTTAATGATATCTTTTGCATAGTAAACGAACGGGAAGTGGTGACAGCGACAAGTCAAGATGATGGATATTGGTATGTACAAGCTTTTGGGTCGTACCCTTTATGTAAGAATGTAGGAGAATCATTGCCATCACGGCGCAAGCAAGCATCATGACCAGATGCTAAATTCTAACCATCCGTTTTTCCGTGGCGACGGGACGCTTGCCGACACGAACACCGTTGGACTCATCTCCACTGAAGTGCGACAATCGTGTGTGATTATGATCATTGACATCCCCATTGCGCTGCGCCACCTTGCCTCTTCCTGCCATGACAGCTCGACTAATCTCACCCTATCCCAGCCGGTTGCATCACGCTGATTACAATAAGCACACACTTTTCCGATTTCCTAGCCTCCAAACATAGTTGGAAAGGTGATCTCATTAGCGGCGTGTGTATGTATGAATCTGATGCCTTCATGAACCTCTTTTCCGCGTCTCGTCCGCAGATCTTCGAATGCAACATGGGGTGACGAAGAGTGCTAGTCACCTCTACACGATTCATAACCCCATTTAACAAGTTGGCCCGTGTAACCGGGTATATACACGAGGAACCTGATATGTACCAGCATTTGGTATGTGGTAGCTCTCCCTGTTGGCACGTGCGCTCCCATGTCACACGGTGGTCGAACATGGGCTCATTCTGTCCCAGACAACGGCCGGGAATGGCTACATCGTAGGAATGATGTAGGGCGTCCGTTCATGCCATACTGAACCCGTTTATCTCGGCTTACGCGATGGTGACTCTCAGCATTGTCTCTGAGCTCTTGACGCCGGCGGTCGTCTGCGCGATGGTGGAAGAACCCTCGGACATCCGAACATACACCACACCATCAGATAATCAGCACATGGAGCATGCACCGGTTCTCGGACGTCAAGAGTTGGAGCGGATCGCAAGCATAACACCGGAGCTTTCCTTGGGTAAACTTTCTTTCGTGCACGTAAACCTGTGGGACATCTCCGGTGGCTTTTTGGCCGTTGAATTATAGGACGCGTGGAGAACAATCCAAGCTGTGGGGACATGCCACGCACGTTCGAAACCAGGGTCGCGAAAGACATCATATCTCATCTCATCAAGTATTCCCCACCTTATCCTGGTCGCACGTGTCTTTAATCTACGGAATCCACCTGCTCCCGAGGGTCGAGAGGCGGTTTATATCCCCTCTACTATCTTTGGTAAAGCCTCGACGGGTCACGCCTTGAGTTTACGGCCGTTTCTTGGCAGAGCAAGTCACATCAGGGAAAAACCTTGACCCATCAAGGACGTTGTGGCTGCGCAATTATACCTTGGCGTGGCGACGGGCCTCAAAAATCGAGATAAATCCACTCGGCCCATGATGATGAGTTTGTTTCACAATTGAATGAGGCCATGATCCTCGCGCCAAACGTTGTCCGAGACAAACTTGCCACCAAGTTTCATGTCTGTCGTTCCAGGTGAGTTTCGGTCTGGACTTGGCATAATTAACGGTCCCCTCTTGTGAAGGCTAGTAGGGCTGTTACCTTCTCTGCATTTCCGTATGCAAGTGCATATGAGAAGCATCTTGGGATAGATGCCTTAAAGTCATGTTGGCACTTAGGAAAGACCTCTGGAATTGTCGCCAGTAACCTTACGAGAGCATCATCCTTGACACGGATATGATGCGCAGCATAAACAGGTTTCATTGCTGGAATGACTCTTTGAGCGACAACGTACCGTGATCCGCACCCGCCTTCAGCCTCGCGTGTCGCAGATTGATCCAACTCCAAGCATGATCCGTCATTTCGAAGGTCTCAACCCTCAAGCCAGGACACTACGATCCGTAACGTGTTCCGAGCCCTGGCATCGCTCCGAGGAATGCGCTTTCGGATAAGGATGATCAGGGCTTCATTCCAGCTCTCGATCTAGCGGTAAAACTCACTCCAAAGCACCGGGAAAACATACCAACTGTTGACATCACGGTATGTAGGTTACAAACAGGCGTCCCTCTTGCCTATGTAGGTGCACGCCTTGTAAGCATGTTCGCTTGCGAACCCCGTTTGGGGATGTCCCTCAATGATTTAGCCGCTTCTTCGGGACGCCAAAAAAATATCTCGGACGGTAATGCCGAAGAGCATGGACTCGAGAAAACGAGCGCGTAAAGTCAAAAAAAAGAGGTATAGAGGTAAATCTATAGTAGCTGTAGTCCGTCTCGGATGGTATGTACGCGTAGCAATCAATACTCCATCATTTCTTTTTTCATTTGTTTCAAGACACCCGAGGTGACGCTCTCGCACTGCCCTGCAGCGCTGCCGGAGAATTGCTATGACTTCTAGACACGCTGGGTCGTACACGATGTTCGGAATGCAATCGCGTCCGTTCGTCCACATCGCTGTCGTCCTCCATGCCGTCTACGTCCTCCTCTTCGCTCTCCCGCAATTGCGATAACGGCATGCTGACAACACCGTCTTCCTCTTCGAACGTGTTGAACAACGTGTCGCTTTGTGCGCGGTATAGCGAACTCCGGCGACCGTGACCTGCTGACTGGAGGACGCCGTCGGATCGTAGCTCGGATATACCTCCCCAAGTATCGAGCGACGGACGGCCCTGGAGGCTCATGCGTGGGTTCATCAGCCCGCTTTCGAGCGCCGAGTGGCCATTCGCTTTTGGAGGGTCAGCTTTCCGTGAGAGATTGAGCAGATGAACGCCGAGGAAGGTGACGATGAACCCAGCGAGCAACGTCATCGTATCGGCACCACCGGTGGTGTTGAACCCTTGGAATAAAATGAGGGATGCCACGATCGTTGCCGTAGAAAAGCCCACGTAGTACATTGGATTGACGCTGCAGGACTGCGAGTGAGGTATCATCAAGGCAGTACAAGTGAGTGGACGTACACATTCGTGGAGAACGTATCGAGAGCCTTGTTGAAATAGTTCATCTGCACCAATATGCAGCTTATCACAACTATGCCGAATACGTATGTACTTGGATGCGTAAATTGGTTATTTCCACCCAATGTGAGTTTGACAGCAACGCCGAATCCTTTGATAGCCATGACAGAGACGGAGCCGACCAGAGAACATATGGAGATGTACACCAGGGGGGTTGAGCGGCCGTAGCGAGGTACAACATTGAAAATCATGATGGACGTGAATATGAAGACGGTAAGGCAATATAATATAAAGCCTGCGCCAAATAAGTAGTCTGTCAAAGATCCTAAAGTCGACTTACCTGGCTGTACGGCATAGTGAAGGACTTCATCGACTGTTTGGATCTCCTTGTCTGGTGGTGCATGCAGGACGATGATGATGGAACCGATCAAGCACAGCGCGCATCCTGTTCGACCGAGGTGACCTAGTTCTTCATTCAACAGGAATGATGCGAGCACTGCACTGTATGGTGTCAAGTTCGACCGCGCTGGTAAATTGAGGGAACCAACCCAATGAGGACACTTAATGCGCCCAACGGTGTTACTAAAATTGGTGGTGCAAACGTATAGGCGGCAAAATTTGCGACTGGCATGTATGAGTACCGAATGACTATATCTCGACTAGAAACTCACTTTCGCCTAATATCACTGTTCACAAACATGGAAACGAACCCTGTAAGTCTGATTAGAAGGACGAGAAGAGTGGACCCACAGGTTGATATTCCGGCCCACCACGTCGGATTCCGAAGATAGGCATAGTCATCGGAGGCGGAGGCATAGGAAGAATTTCGTGCACCGGCGTCTGTTAGACCCTAGAACACGCACGCATCAGCTTTGAACAATGCGACACTATGGAATCGGTTGGCGGCTCGCCTTCTTGGTAATAATGAAACTCGTTCCGATGGCAATCGAGCTAGAGACAGCTAGGGCCAGCCCGATATATTTATCGTCTACCATCAATACCGATGAGACTGACGAGCGAGGGGCAGAGCCGAGGGGGACGTCTGAAGCAGGTCGCCGCTTGGTTGCAGCCGCTTGCTCAACCCCGCTCACTCGCCTCACGTGCGTTGCCACAGACTGATACAAATTTGGATATTTCTCGTAGTGCTGTGCAGCGGCACCCATACGCTCGTCGCTGGCATACGTGGAAGCGGGGACATGAATCTGGTCTACCATTGATACGGTCTAGATGATGGAGAACAGGACGAGTTGTTCGAAAATGACAATAACTGTAACGGTCTGACTGCGGTAAAAGGTTCCTCGAGTACGGTGTCAAGAAAATCAATTTCCAACCGGATGGCAATAACAACAAACTAGCACATAGCATAGGCCTTCGTTGAAGAACTCCTTGACACCGCCATGTAGGAGGATACAGGAGTATCGCGCTCATCCGAGCCGTCGTTGGCCACATTGTAGTTACAACCAGGTAACAAGTTGTCACAAAAGCACGATTTGTGGGTCACGTGATGGGTAAGTTATTGATTACATATTTTCGACATTGGAATAATATGCTCTCAAAAACTAGTTTGCTGGCAGCTGTCCGTCTCCAAGCTTCAAGGCACCGAGGAAATCTTGAGAAGATCTCGCTCTAAGATTCGGCGGCAGGACCGGGAATTCTATGCGTGCTGTGACTCTTAACAGAGACATACGAGACCACGGTCACGCGTGTCACCGACTCAGGGGTCCGGAACATGTGGAAGGTGGCTATAAGGATCGCACGATGTCTTGTTCGTATTCTTATTATTCAAGTCAAGTAATGCGCATGCCAGAGGGGCATCTGGATCATATTAAAGTCCAATGCACATCTTCGGGCGTTTGGTCGATGGGCCAAAATTAGCAACCGCTATATTTGATTGAAAAACCCGGTTGATATTCAATTGCGCCCGCTCCGGTTAATTACCGATTTTGTAAATACATTGAGCGTTTGCCAGCGCACGTGCGGCCGGCCTCACCTCCTCCTCCACAACCTTTTGGGAACCTCACTCGCCAGGAAACTTTTTCTTCCCCTCCGTTCGCCCTTACCTTCTATCTCGCACTTTAGTTTAGACGGCAGGGACGACATGGCTGATAGCAGGGACGATCTCACCCCGACAGCTGGCCCTACTCTTGTCCTTGACGAGGATGCACCAGGCCCTCCCATCTCCGTCCCAGAAGAGTCTGCCGATGCTGGGGAAGGTGGAAAGCTCAAGATGATTGTGCAGCTCGTCAAAAATTGTCTCGGTGTGAAAGACATCGCTGCGATGTGGGTGCTGCGCAACCATTCCCGGCTCAACCACTGAGCCACTCACCGCTGTTGCACTTAGGCGCTTGTCGCTTCCAGCTTCCTTGCTCGAGCCGTTGCCAAACCTGGAGTATTGGCATTACCTCGATAGACCTGATCTATTTGCGGCGTACGTCGTTCTTCGGTGCTATGTGCTATTCGGCTTCGTGACTCTCGCCGTAGCATCAACGATTCGGACGATGCCTTTGAGCGCATGCTTGCTGCGGTGCGGTTTACGTTTACCAAGGACCTCAAGTTCATTGTAAGTGACTACTGTCATCTGATCTTACGTATGCAAACTTTGACACTCGCGCATGCAGCACGGTAAAGTGTGCAAACCATACAACTCAGTCCTCGGAGAGCACTTCCGTGCGCATTGGGATATTCCCCCTTTGCGTTACTCCTCTGATCCAAGGCAACCCCCGATATTCGGAACACATACAACACAAACACCACCCTCCCCGCAGGCATCGACCATTGCGTTGCCATCAGAGACCTTGAGTATCAAGAGCGGACGAAGCGGACGTAGCTCTAAGAGCACTCGAAGTGGTGTCAGTCTCCTTTCCAAGAACAAGGCTAGCCCCTCGACTGCTCCTACTTCGCCTCAACAAGTCCTCGATGCTGATCTTGCTGGACGCATGTCTAGTCTCTCCCTCGGCGCAGGTGGATCGGATACCGATCTTCTCCGCGTGGTGTATATTACCGAACAAGTCTCGCACCATCCACCTGTATCCACCTATTACGCCGCCTGTCCCGCTCGCTCTATCGAAATGCGGGGGATCGACCAGATATCGGCAAAGATCTCTGGTACAACGTTGCGTGTCATACCAGGGTCGTTCAACAAGGGGATTTACATCAATATCAACGGTGGTCCAGGAGAAGGCGAGCAATACCACATAACGCACCCCATTGCGAGCGTCAACGGGATTCTGAGAGGGAGCTTCTACATTACGGTCGCGGATTCGACGATTATCACATGTACTGGCGGGAAGGGTAAAGAAAGCTACCGTGCAGTGATAGAGTACAAGGAGGAGGTGCGTTGATCGCTTGACCGGGGGATATGTTTCTAATTTAGTCGTGGCTGGGAATTCAGTCATGGCTTGGGAGGGCCCATTTCCTCGTCGAAGGTGTTATCCACACGTATGACGAAGACGCGACGGAGCACGAGGAGTGGACAAAGGTTAAGCACGTCCCCCAATCTCGCATCGTCGCCTTTTTCGATGGTTGTTGGCGAAACCACATCCGGTGGCGACGTAATCCTTCGGGGTCCAGCGTGTCTGTGTCGTCGACAGCAGAACACCACACGCTGATAGACCTCGAAAAATTACAAATCATTCCCAAGGTTGTGCGTCCCCTCGAGAAGCAGCTTCCCACGGAAAGTCGAAAGTTGTGGGAGAACGTCACCACCAAGCTCCTCAGTAAGGACTATGGGGACGCGACTAAGCACAAGCTCGCGCTCGAGCAGAAGCAGCGTGACGAGGCGAGCGAACGGAAACGAAAGGGCGAGGAGTAAGTGGACGAATGCTAGGACCAGATGTCGGACCACGAGCTTGATGTGTTATCATTTTCAGGTTTATACCCACATACTTTGAGAGGGATATCGACACCGGCATACCCGTTCTCACGGTGCAAGGTCGCAGAGCTGTAGAAGAAGAGCTTCGAGAATGCGCTTCGGACACGGTATAGAGCGTCTTGGGTTGACGAAAGCGCTGCTCACGACTCGTAACGACCATCTCTTGCTTTCCTTTCCTTTTCCCTCGTGCTGTCTTTCTTGGACGCTCGCAATCCTGCGCAGAACTTGTATGCGCGAGGACGTACATGCGCCTTCCTGCTTTGATTTAATGTCATTCGTGCATCTCATGATGATATCCCTACGCTATCTACAGTCCCTAAATCAATGCTTGTCTCGAGATACATACACCGAGCCCGACCTTGAGCAAGACCGATTGGTAGCTATAAACAGATCGCAAATCCTTCCTTCTTATCCCCGTTTCAGCTTTCGAGCTCAACTTCCGGGAGCTCTTGGAAGAGAAGTAGAAAATATCCACTAGAAGCATACGAGGACGGTTTTGACAACTGTGTATCTGCTTTGATGTTATCTATCAGCAGCAGAAGTGGTATCACAACAACAAAAATACGGCGACTGTACAGATATGTGCATGACGGGTATGCTATAGATCCTCTTCTCTGATATGTTTGATTATTCAGTTGAGAGGATCAGAGCTCAGGGCTTCGAATCCGTCTACGGCACCCTGGAAACCGCTGAGACAAGAAGACCGCGGGATGGTTCCGAGGAGAACGTCTAGCGGATCTCGGGTTGGGAGGAGAGCCGCAGCACCCTTTAAACGATCCCTTACGCGATCGTGAGTAACATGCGGGGCTTATTCACAACAGATACCGCTGCACACGACGAGCGGGTGACGCTCGCCAGGCTTAATTAAGGAAGGTGGGGGGATAATCTGATGTCTTTCCGAATCCATATGCCAACTCGTCAGTCTCACCGCGTGTCTGCACTGTTCTTGGACGGGATACGAAATGATACGAACTACTGGCACGGATGGATCATGGATCACGCACATGACCTCTCACATCCTTTTGGTCCATGGCTGCTAAAGGGAAACTCGAAAGGAACAGGCGATCTCGGACGAGGATGACGAGTACTGCAATTTGAAATATCAGAACGCAAGAGTTTCGCGTTCGAGAGATGATGATCTGGGGCATCTTAGTTAACCCCCCCCCTTCCATCACTTTGGCTCCTTTTTCCCCAGGTTTTCTTCACCGCGTATGGGGGAGTCCCGGACGAATTATTGGGTAGGGTAGTGGCGCTTGATGAGGCCGTGTATGGTGTACGCTGACCGGAGCTTCAACTCTGAATGGCTTTCCAGTTCCAATTCCCCTCCCCTGAAACTGTCAGCAGGGATCGATCGCAGTGCCCTGACCCCCTCACAACAGGAGGTTCTATATGGATAAAGTACGGCTGGGTTCGAAGTCAAGGTGGCGAATTGATTTTTGAGTCACCCACAAGGTATCGTGTGCACATGACTGCACACGACAACAACCCGGTAAAACAAAAAAGAGAAGCCTTTGCCTCTGACTTGAAAGTCCGGCGGACAGCTGCTATATTAATATCCCACGGATGAGCTCTTAGAGCGTCCGGAACGAAACTATATGTCCATATAGTTGCCAGATATTCTTTTTTGTGTTTCTCCGTGAGAGACGGGGGAGCGGGGATGGGGGAATAATGAGGGTTCATGTTACATCATGTGTCTCGGAGGAGGCTTCCGAGTGAACGTGGAATCTATATATCTGGCGTAAATGGATAGAAAGACCCATTCTTGTGTTCAAATTTGGTCCAAAAAATGAAAAATGGACGGACAGCGCATCGGCACGTCTTTAAGGAGGGGGCGAGAGATGAGTAGCTAGGACCAAGCGGTTAGGATCAATCCAGAAATGGTTGGATGTCGATCAAGTTCTAGACTTACATAAGTGCTGGCGAAGCTAAATCGAAGATTAAAAAGTCATGGTTCAACTGAGGGTCGAACTCAGGACCTTCTGTGTGTAAGACAGAAATCATAACCACTAGACCATTGAACCAGGCAGTAATTGGGGTTCTTATGTGCATCATGATGTCGTTTTTTGAGATGGCATAAAGGTGCGCCTATCTGCCCTCTTCTCAACACTACGCAGGCAAATTGACTTGGCAGTATATAAGTGATCATACCTGTTCATGCTCGTTGGACCAGACGTAGACTTGACTGATTATCGATTATCAGTGATCTTAGAAGTGATCCTCAACGTGTGCACGTAATTAAAGTTATCTCGTGAACAGGTGACCGCGGTCACCACCATGGGTCGTTATGCACGTGGGGAACGGACTCGTAATAACTGGCTATTGTTTTAAAGCTAATTCAGTATACTGTCCCTGGACAACCAGTGTCAAGGTGTAAAATTTCTCCCAAGCACCGCCCTGCCAGTTCCTCTGTCGTCCAGACGGTCAATCTGGTAGCCTCTCCCCGCCAACTAGCATCTCTCTCAACTTACAGGCGCTGAAGTACAAGCTGCCTCAGACCTGTCGAACAAGCAGCGCTCTTGGTAAATTGTCAGTTGCTTTTATTTTATTTTATAGTTATTTTTCTACGTGAAACGCTGAGGTAGTACGTTGTCATCAGGGGACGACATGACGTTACAGCAAGTCTCGCTTAGGCAGTTTCGCAGTGCCTTCCTTCTCTTCGCCGCATTGGTCGCAGCCACAGAGCCTGCTCATGTACACGAGGCACGTCAGGGACCCATCTCCACTGCAGCCCAACCTCTTTCCATGAGTCCCGCCCCAGTTTCTCTGGAGACATCCTCGTCGACGTCGACGTCGACGTCCAAAACAATAACGTCTACGACGTCAAGCAGTAAGCAGTCTTTGTCATCGTCTTCCATCATCTCACCATGACCCTTGACCACGTCGTCAAATACCTTATTGCAATCGTCAGACACCCCATCGCACTCGTCGTCAGCATCTGCGACCTCATCTTCACGTTCAGCGTCTGGGACTTCTTCAGCCACGCCTCAACCTTCGTCTTCTCCAGGCATTCTCAACTTTACTGTTCATAACATGACAACGTGCACCTCGGGCTTAATTTCATGGAATTACAGTGGAAACGAGGCTGAATTGTTGTTGTCGGTTAGCAACATCGGCGTAGATCAACATTATGGGTTGTCTCGCTTCAAGACAAGGCAGAGCACGACAAACGGCACGATTCAGCAGCTACTGGTGGATACCAATACCTCTACGTCGTCTTGGACATGGTCCTCTGTCAACCTCACACAGGGTTGGTACGAGATACAGGGTCTCGCGCTCGCCAAGCCAAGTGTTGGCAACAACTCCGTGCCGTTCTTCATTGCGAACGGAACGGATCTCACCTGTTTAACAGGGACTTCATCCACGCCTTCCTCTGGCGTTAGTGCCGACCTATCCTCTACAACCTTAAATGTGGGAGGCATTGTGGGGGGTGTCGTCGGCGCCGTCGTAGCCGTTTCCCTGGCTATCATCGCAGGTGTATGTTTGTGGTCACGGAGACGAAAAAGACCGTTTGTTGGGGGTCGTAGAACCTGGAACCGAAACTGGGGTTCGCTCAAGTCCACCGACTCGAACGATCCACCGGGAGAGAGTGGGACCCAACTTACCGGTGACAATTTCCATACCCGTTCAGAGTCGACGGGACGAGTCCTTGAAGACGTTGCGGGTGGGAAAGTGTCTGTGACGACCACCCCTGGTGGTTCTGACGAGGATGCTGCCATCATGGGCGAGGAAAAGCTTGTCTCCCCTGCTTCTTCTTGTGCCATGAGCCCTTTTGACGCGCTAAACACACCCGTTCATTACGACCGTCGTGCCTCGGCGTACAATTCTGTCCAAATTCCCACTCCGGTCGCCACCGAAAGTTCCCGATCCCGCTCCACCTCTCTACACACATCCAATCAAAGCATCGAGCAACAAGCGCAGCGAATCCGGTCCTCGATGGAAACCTCCATCCGACGCCGGAGCGAGCGTCTCTCAATGCCCACCTTACCCTCCCCAGCCCTTTCCCGCCTTCCTCACTCTCCCACGTACACTCATTCCAAAGAAGAATACCCCCTTTCGCCCATGACGGCTACCCCCGTCAATCGCTCTATATCAACCGGCGCCGTCTCGGTGACCACACGACGTGCATCCCGAAAACCCGTCCCACAGTACGATCCCTCGACATTGCTCGAAGACACGAACACAGATTCGGTGTCTACGTTTACCGCGGGCGCCGAGTCTTCGCAATCACACGGAACAGGAACTGGAGCGGGTGCGTTCGGGACGCCAACGGACTTGGTACACAACGCGAGCTTCGGGGACGGGCGTCCTGTACACTATCTGATCCCAGATATGCCCCCACCACAACGAGACTGAAATTTTGTGGGCTGTGCCCCCTCCTTGTGGGTCTAGTATGGGTCTTGTTTATTTTTCTGATTCTGATTCTCTTTTGCTTTCGTGTTTCGTTTCTATTCCGTTTGATACGCCTTTTACCTAATTTGGAAGGGACGTGTGATTGGTCGTTCAGTGTATTGGGCAACTAAATATTCCCAGTTCACGGCATGTCATGACGTGCTTGTAGATCAAGAAGTTCAGGAAGGGAAACAAGGGTGTCCCCCTCCAAAGTCTTCTGCCGCCGTCCGCGATCTACGTATACACACAAGTACCGACACTACAGCACGATAGCTCACGTCCAGCCACGTGTTGATCCTCTGATATTGGACATACATGGACATGGACATCTATATATCCACCTTGATGTAGCTTATCAACCTCTCCCCTTCCTCCCTTGCTCCGTGTCTTTTGAAAAACCTCTTTGGTTTCACATCTCGCGTCGTCACGATAAGATGCCTCGCTTCCGTGGTATTATGGACGCGCTAGACTCTTCGTCCTCGGTCAGATATTGATATTGTACTCGTACTGTACATGATGCACGCCGAGGGGCGTTGTCATTGCATATCTTTTTCAAGTACGCTTATCATATATCGTCCTCCACACCCAACCCCTTTCTGGAATAGCATGATCGTCGTCGTTCGTACCGTGCAATCTTCCATGCCAATTTTGCGCCACATGATGGGCGCAAGCTTTCTATGTTTGTTATCGAAACGCTTCCGCCTTTCACAGCTCCCAAACCGCTCAGCGCTATCTGACGTTCACAGTTTACACGTATCCTCGCAATCTCGTTTTCAAATTCTACACAATTCGAGTGGAAATTGCCTGTATTTGGTTCTGATGCCTTCCTCCCCACCCCCCTCCTTTGCTCGGTATCATGATGATAAAATGATAGGAATCATACGGAAGGAAAACACCGGGTGCGATAACCATAGACAACAGACCTCGGACTCGTACCATCGGAGGCTATTTGGCATTTCCGCCCTCCCCCAAAAACATGAGAAAGATAGATAGAAGGATAGAAGGATGGAAACGAGAGCCTTGAGCTTCTCGCCATCCGACTGGCTCTTTCACTCATTTCCAGGTCTCCAACATAGCTACGATTTTCGAATTGTGTGGATTCGTATACACGGAACACTGCGTCATCGTGTTGTGACAGCCCCAAAAGATCAGAGAAGGCGCTCGGAGTTTGAATATAGGAAGTTCGTTTGGGTCCGCTAATATATTAACTAAATAAAATAATTAAAGCTACCCTTTTTGTTACCACTAAGTGTGCTGTACCACGAACTTTTCGAACCCAGACTAGGTGTTCAAACTCCCTGAGGTGTGCTACACTTTTGTAGTGCTAGTGTTACTAGGGGATGACAACTGTGGTACTGATTTCGGACTCAGGCTAGGACCGCCACAAGCGGAGATTGAACGTCTCGAGCTTCTCACTCCACGTCGTCATCTTGCGATTTTGTTGAACGGAGTTCAAATTCGCCAACTACATCCCCCCCTTTTTTGACCAAGGCTAATGCGTCTGTGGCATTGTGAACCACAGCACTTGCCGAATTGGGTATTTTCAGTCGGAGATGAACATTCAAAGTGCACCCAGATGCCGAAAAACCCTGGACACGCAGAAGCATTCGCCGATGAATGGGCTCACACTGCAAGGTACCAGGCAGCGCTTGGCATCGTCTCAAATTCACAATCGTATACAATACGATCATGATCAGCAGAAATGTTTCTGCCACTGGTCCCGAGAGAGAAGGGGACTCGGAAAGGGCCGACGTGTACTAACGGAGATAGAGAAGTTGAAACCGGAAGGGTATGATACTTGTATGATGCGATTATAGACATGTCAAATCAGATATCACACGTATCACGGTCATTGGGCCATAATATAGGTCATTCAATTGGCCTTCTTGTTTTTCAGGTTTCACAGGCTAAACGACGATGGTGATCGCCGGTAACGAATAACGACGATGGCATCCCAACACATTCCTCTCAGAAGTATATACACATAACGGGGGAAAAATGACACTCGGATGCGCTATTTGAATCCAATCGCAGAAGTGACGGAGATGTCCGATCATCCAACCGTTCCTTTTTGCTCGCGCGTTCTCTCCTCAGGTAGCGACGTGATCCGATCGTCGCCCTTCTATTCCTTCCTTTTGCACCTTTGAAATGACACGGAAGAGGGTCTAGAAATAGATGAAAAAGACATATAATGATACGTTGGTCTATCTATGGTGGATGTGCGCGGAGATATGATGAGCGATCAGCAACCGAGATAGATTACACGCGGCTTGCACTGATCCTGGTCCCAAGGTAGGCAACAATCAAGAGGTGAGGCCAAGAGACAATGACACGGCAAAACGCGATAATGAAGGAGGCTAAGTCACGACCCATTCTCACGACCATCCATCGGGATTTCGGCGGCGCAAAGGCAGGGGTATCCATGGCGCGCGTGGCTTGGACTCAGCGTTACCACGTTTGTTGGTGTGTGAGTTCGTCAAGCCGACTTTGCGTATCTTGGCGAGCCTGTGCAATACAATGGACATGAGAAGGATGACACGGATGTTGTAGATAAGCAACGTCATCACCTCCAAAGGCCAGCCCAGGCGACCAGCACCGCGATAGCGGACGAGGCAACAGACATCGCGGCGAAGGCATAAGGCATATCCTCCATGTGGCTTTGTAACTTTATGAATTTGATATAGAGCCGATTAGCCCGAAACAGAAAGGGTTAGCAGTATATCGCGTTCACATACATTCATTCCGAACAGTCCAGCAACCAGGGCGCCAGATCCAAGGCCCATGGTTCCAATGGAAACCTGTTGTATTGAGTGGGTCGAATTTGTTTTGTGAAGAGAAAGAACATACTTTAAGGTCCAAAGCGAGGAGTGCGTTACGATTTGAGTCTAAAATGAGCTCGACGATTTCCTGGGTGGATTGGACATTTGCCTTTGTGGCGTCGGTCAGTTGAAACTCCGAATTATCTCTACCAGTTTAACACACTTCGATATTCTCAGCCTCGTTAACTATTTCCTCGACCTGTTTGGAAAAGAATTCTAGCAAGACCTCTAGTTCGTCATGCTCATGCATCTCACGAGGAGAGCCATTCTTCTTATCGGTAAGATACATTGCATTCAAGTCCTCGTCTGTGCGTGATATCAGGGAGAGGGGACCAACAAATGATCAAAACGAACCCTGTTCCAAAATATCTTCCAGGGCTTCCTGGACCTGTAGACGATCATCAAGCTAGAAAGTTAAATATGAACAGAGTGTCATACCAAAGTTGCGCGATTTTTGAAAGCAGCGAGGCGCCTTGAATAATGAAGGAGTCGTTTGAATTTATCGTGATTAATATCATCTTCAAGCTCAGCCAGGAGTCCTCCGACGAGGTTGCGGATGAAGACCATTTCAGCCTCGAGCGCACTGAGAACGGAGAGAAGAATCGACTCTATTGCCCTGATGGATATTAAAGCGGATTGGACAAGGTTGAAAGATAGGAGGCTATTAGCACACCTGAATTCGTAAGGAGCACCACTACCACGGGCCTTGAGATTATGCTGTCGAGAAGTGAAGCCGGTGAAGAGATCAATCGCCGCACCGATGCCGTACCTCGAGGTGGTATAAAAATACGGAGTGAAGCCTAGAGTCGTTTGATCCATAAGTATCGAAGAGCATGACAGTGTCGGCCTTGACGAGCGCTCTGATATGTAATATATTGATCTGGGGAAGTTGAGCAAGCGTTCGGCTAGCTGAGAAGCTGGACGAAACCGACCAAGATAGCCTCTTTACGGATGAGGATAGTGGGGACCAAGTTTGGTATACGAGAGTCTATTTTGCGCAGGTCACGAGGCTTCATAATGAACGTCAGCGGGGATGGTGTATGACGTCCTCAACTGAATGGTATCCTGACAGACTTACGTTGAGACGGTTCTCGTTGCATAAATCTGATCTCTTGAACTGTCCGGAAATGCTCTTAACCGCACCTGGGGCGAAGCGATTACGTGGTGAGGAAAGGCGAACGGGAGGTGGCGAATGAGAGAGAATAAAGACCTTGTTCGTCTATGATGGTACCTGGGCGGGTGTTGCGAGGGGACGTTGGCGAGTGAGTGCACGGGAGAGAGTGGGTGACATACAGCGAAGCATGAGATCAGAGGGAAGCCTGCTCTTCATGACCTTTTCGAGGATGGCTGCCTTGGCGTCCTCCTCGCTCGGGGGTTGCGGGGGACGGTGAGCGGGGGCGGGCTTGAGGAAGGCATTCCAGGCGAAGCTGCGGGTGAGTCTGAGGTGGGGGATGGACATTACATTGCGGATGGAGGTCTGCATTCACAAAATCAGCACCGAAATGTCGCGGTAAGAGGAAAAGGACGAAAATAATTTGACCGCGAGAGGGGTGCCAATTTCCCCGATTTGAAATATTAAAACACTGGGGGTTACCCCAGTCCTAAAATGGAAATTAAATTGTGTGATCACTGTCGTTTTCTGTTCGGCCAAATCCGACCACGATCACATTGCTTCCGCTGCTCATCCCTCACGGAACTAATTACATCCCCCTACGCTCTCTTCTCATCAAGAACGCGCTATTTTACCATGCCCTGACGCTAACATCCCGCGTTACACCCCATCCCCCTCCATCCCCAAATGTCTTCTTCAGACACCCGAAGACTCCTAGAGGCCGCAATGGCTCTCTCTCAGCTCCTCACCGTCCACGCCATCCCCCATGCTTTTCACGGTAGCATACTCACCGCTGTCATGTCCGATAGCCCCCGTTGCGATGTCCGTCCTCTATTCTCTTGCGTGTCACCCTCCTCAGCCTTCTCCACAGGAAATCTTTTGCATCGTCGAGGGTGGCTCCACCCACCCGTTCCGCCGCGTCCGCCAAGCAGTAGCGAGCAGCGAATATTTCACGACGACACATTCTCCATGGAGCAACCGGTAGAGGCCCTTGCTCTTGATATGGTCCTCACCCCGTGTAACAGTCATCTGCACAGCTTGCATGCCACCTATCGTCGCCTCATACCCGCCATTGAAGTGAGCTCGCACCTCTTGTGGCGCCCGCACCGTGCTCATCTATCTTGGTATGTATCCCAGATCGAGATTTTGCCTGCTGGCGAGCATGGTCCTCGGCGGCTCGACACTTCCACAACCATGAACATAAAAGGCATACCCTTTTTGACCCTCTCAGAGTTTGTCCGAGATAAACTCAAAACTTGGTCCATGCAAGTCCCCTTCCGCTTGCGCCCGCGCGCTTGACTAATCAATCAGCACAGCCGCGGCTCAGAACGCGACGCAAACGATATCGTTTATACCCTCTGTCGATACTGGAATCGACTCGACATCAATCGCGTCCCAGAACAAGATATGAATCAGTTCGTCACATTCCATCGAACAGCAGCTCTCTCGTGGGCAGCTCTTAAGCGAAAATATCGCATGTGACCACCTAACCCTCTCTGTTCGAACATGAGGCCTCGATGGTCCCTTGAGGTTGCGCCCGCGAGTGTGAGCGTGACTGAGGTCGGTCGTTCCTATCTGATTTGATACCACGATCGATGGCGTAGATGGCTTTTGCAAATTGTAGCAATGCTGTATGATTTTACATATCTTTGGCAATCGACGTACGCATCCCTGCTTATCCACCTGTCCAAAATTGTCACCCATTGGACAATTATTGCTTATTACTATATAATGCCTATGTTAATCGTTGTGTCACTCTGCTTGCACGATGAATCCCTGTAAGAGAGTGCGTCACGATGAAACGTGACGGTTCGGATCCATCAGTTCCAAAAACAGGGGACGCAAGTTAACGTTCGCGCGTCCAGAATTGAGTTTGTGCGCTCGTGCTCCACGCATCTCATTGCTATATCCAGTCGTACGGGTACCTCTCGCCCGTGTATGGAAGTCCACTCCGAGGACAGCGGATGCGAGGCGTGTTATTGGACGTACAAGGGACGGACGGATCGGATTGGATTCGGGGAGCCTGGAGGTGGAAAAAGAGAGGGAAAAAAAGGCGGTTGTGTGTCGCAAGAGATACAGATGCCTTGCCTCGCTCATCGCTCTCTCACGTTATCGTCCTCTTATCGTTGTGCATCGAAGGAGAGAGGTGGAGGCTCTTGGTTGGAGGCGGGTAAGATTTAGTGCCCGGTTTGCCATAGTCGGGACAGTGGGACGTTGGGGGAGCTCGGTGGCGCTGTGTGCAATGCTCGTCTCTCGCCTCTTGCGGGGATCTTCGGATGGTGTGATCTATGGGTGGGAGTGAGATCAAGCTTGTTTTAGGGACTGCTGATAGTGCTGTGATGGTGATGGCGTGAAGAGACGACGGCGATCCAACACTCGACTCTAAACAAGCATGCGCGGCCCACACAGAAACACGATGGCATCACAATGACGCAGGGACGTATTCGCGAACCCTCCCAGTGCGACACCATCCCCCTTCTAATCAGACATCCAATTACTCAACATATCAAAGAACCCCACCAGACACAAAACACGCGCGTGCGTTCTTAATGAAAAGGTGGGGCAAGGAAGAAAAAGGAAAGCAAAAGTAGTAGACACTTGAGCGATATTCGCCAACGTGACGAATCGCAAGGCGCCGGGTGTTCGAAGGTTCCGAGTTTATGGTCCTTCCTGCCAGTGCTGAGTGACCACACGTCTCCTACCGGGATCCGATGTCGATTTCGGATTCGGCGATCGAGCAACGGGATTGGGGGCTTGGCAAGGTCATCTGACGATGAGGGGCGGGTGGGTTGGAAACATGTGATGCGACGGTGATCAATGCATCGGTGCGTATGCCGGGGGGGTTCGTCCTCGTTGAAATGGTGAGTTTATTTCTTTGATCATCTGGGCCTTCCTTTCCTGTTGACCCCAGAGGAATTGGAATAAACATGCACTGCACAAGCCTTGCACTCCCATATGCGCTCACCCTGGGCAAAGGTTTTTGGGCACAGTTGCACTGATCTGGAACGCGTCGCACTGCAGTAAGACGAATCAAGCCACGGTGCGTATGTCACTTAGCGTAATGTGAAACGTACTTGCCATGCCACCGTCGGGAATGTGCGTCCGACTGACGGCCGAAGCTGAGGGATGAGGGTAACGGTTGAGCCTTGAGGATTCAATGTGGACTCGCTTGTCCAGCCCCCAACCTCATACTCATTCCCATTCCCATGCTCGTACTCGTGCTCGCTCCCGGCTATACACATGTCCGACAGGTGTAATACACATCAAATCACATGATGAAAATGATATTACCAGGCGTCAAAAGCTCAAAACATGACGAACCTGCGGTCTTGAGATCTGTCATAGATGCCCGTTCGGAGTCACAGCATTCACAGTCTAGACTTCGGAGATGAACGTGAGTCAGGTTAGTAGGCTCCTACCACAAAGGGAGTCGTCTGCTCACCCCGTGTGATACAATTGAATAAAAGATGACCCACGGCAACATGACCTGTTATGGTTGTCAAGTATCACTGTCGCGTAACAGAGGCTTAGGCGAAAGAGAAGCCTCAGTGAGGCACATCTCCTTTCAGACGGCGAGGAAATTGATACAAAGAAGTCTGCCTACGCGTGGATTTTCTTCTTCTTTTCTTCTTTCTTAAGCCCGGGCCGTACCCACTAGCAAGTCCGTTGGGAACGGCTTACAAGCGGCTGAAGCACAGGCGTTATTCGCAAGGGTTTAATTCTGCTTTCCCTTACCCTGGGCATGATGAGTACTAAACCATCTTAGTAGGTGAAGGGTGCATCTAGAGTTTGACACACCTTGTGAAATGGCAGTTTGAGAACACGTCTGTGGCTGAAAATATATTTACCAAGTACGTAAACGTTGAGCTTGTTCGTACGCCTTCGGCCCAGGACAAAATTTTGATATACTCAAACACGAGTGAGATACATGATACTTGGAGCTGCACAAAGCTCTTACATGAACTTGCGTTTTTGTAATTTGTCATATAAATCTCTTTCCGTGATCCCTCAGCTCATCATCAATGCACGGGAGCCGTATGACCACGACCCCAATGCCAGGAAACCATTCAAAACACTATCATCTTCGAATAGTAGAGGATGGTGGTATTTTGAACAGTGACTCGGCTATTCAATTTACCTATGCACATGCTTGGTTTTCTGAGCTCCATATATTTTCTAATGTGGCTGCCTGTGGGATTCGCTTCCACATTCTCAGCAGCTGCGCAGAAGCACAAAGTTCGCATACCTCGGGGCTTAACTTAGTGTATACGATACACCTAAAGGCTACCATCACCAAGAAAATGGATGAACAGCACCACCGCAAGGTCGGGTAGGCATGAGCTTGGGTGTTTGAGGATTGCCCAGTTCCCATCACGAGTGGCGTCCATCCATGGGTTCATGTTCTCGAATCATGCCTCGTCCATTCGTTGTGCTGTCTGCAAGGTCGGCTTTGGACGCAGGATCAAACGAAGCCGGGAAAGTTCCAACCGTTCAGTAACACAAAACTCGGAGATCGTGGCGCCACATTGGATCGCAAGCCAACACAGATGAAGTTGAAGTGCTGGCTGGAGATGTGGGAACGTGCGGCATCTTCCTATTCCTCCAGCAAAGTAATCCCTACTGCGGAGCGGTGGCGGCGTTGCTGTGAACTGCGATTCGCACCTCTTGGATGATAGGTTGGTTTCCGTTCACGTCGTATCGCATGTCAGGTTCACAATAACGATCTACATGGTGCATCCGATCATCGATGAACCTGACAACTCAAAGAAATCATCGGTCGTGTCGTCCGAAAAGTCACTTGCTTAGCTTACTGCACTAGCAGCTGTGACGTAATTTGTCATGTCTGAGGTCATTCGGTAGCCTGAGCACAATTTGGTCCCTGCACATTTTCGTCGTCGTGGGAGCGGTTGGACAGCATTTCAAGTATACGGTCTTCATTGCTACTAGACCGCTAAATTTACAGCTTGGTGCTCACGGTTTACAAATTATAGGAATTACAGTCGGCTGATGAGCTCATACGCCCAGCGTCTGACATTCTCCAATCCCCTATCTTATCCGAGTGAACAGCCGTGGCGGAACATGACAGATTGGTACAAGCGCGCCACACTCTACACTTCATTTAGGTATCACCCAGCTCCACTGGATTGTTCATGAGGGCTTTGAAGCAACTCGGCTAAATGCAGCCGAGCTTGAGGCCAGTTGTTTTTCGCTAGTGCGTGTATTTCAGTCAGGATTTTAGAGTGAAGTTAGGTAACTGCCAGCTACACTGAGAGGAAAACACATCTCCCTTGGTCATGTTTTACTCTCTTGCTATGTCCTGGGCGTCAGCTTCTGCCCTCTCCTTGTTCACGTTCGCACAGGCCCAGCCAGGGCAGGATAGCTGGCCTCAAGTGTATCCCGGAATGCCGACGGGCGATTACAGTCCAGAATGGCAACATTGTGCGTGCTGCTATCCCATGCGTTACACATCACATCATGGCGCCGTTCTGGCAGACTTTCAGGTGACTGAAAGCCTTCCAAACGTGTCGTGGCCGCTTGCTCGGAACTGGGCAGGAAATATCCCCGTGCAAAGACTGGGACATCCGAATGATACACTGTTCTTCTGGGCGTTCGAGTCCTCCACCGGGTCGTTTACCGCGGACAGTAGCGAGCCTTGGGGAATCTGGCTCAATGGAGGGTGAGCTCATGAATGCATATATGGCACATGGTACACAGCTGACGGTTCTGCGTAGTCCTGGCGGTTCGAGTCTCGTTGGACTCTTGTTCGAGGTCCGTCTTGTGCTTCTCTAGTATGATCTATTGCGATCGTCGTGTTGACATTTTGCACAGAATGGCCCGATCCACGTCTTGAGCAATTATTCGGTCGTCGAAAATCAGTATGCATGGACCACTGTGGCCGATTATGTGTGGATCGACCAACCAGTGTACGTCTGTATTCTCATTTTCGTGGGGGTGGATTTCACATGTTTGTATCAGTGGAACCGGGTTCAGTACGGTTAACCCAAATGGGTATGGTGAGTACATCAAACTAGGTTTTAACATTCATTGCCTAATCCTGTGCACCCTTCAGTCGCTGATGGCTTCTGATTTTGTGAGGGTTTCCGGTTTCTTTCGGATGCCCTGCTCATGCATTCCCAGATGGGCTTCCTGGAAAACTTTGTAAAAGTATTTCCGAACCTTGCTGCGCGACCCTTATATATCACCGGTGAGAGCTACGCTGGGGTGTACATAGTAAGTGGTGTCCTGTCAAGCAAGCAAACTGATCAATGTAAGATCGCATAAGCCCTATATTACCAAAGCCTATTTCGAGATGGACAATCCTCCCGTCAACCTTGCAGGAGTGGCTATTGGAGATGGAACCCTTACGTCGCTCGAGACGTTCCAGGAGTTGCCTGTGATGAGCGTGCTGGAAACATACCCACAAATCATCGGGTACGATACCGAGGTGTTTGAGTACTTTTGGGAGCAGTACGTTGACGGCGGAGGTGAAGTGTCCCAGGAATGCTTATTCTTTCATTTAAGAGTTCACTCTGTGGGTACAATCTCACCCTGCAATACCCTCAACCAGAGCACTTTCCGACTCTAAACGCCCCATTGCCGACTGCCTCTTCTGCGTTATCATCTGGCAAATACAACGCGAAACTCACGAAGGAACGGTTCATGCTGGAAGTACAGGATCGGTTTGCCGCGAGGCTCAGAGAGAGACGATTCTTCGTTTGGGCACGGCGAGAGATTTCGTGCACGCGATATGTGGAAACGTGACCTAGCCGGTCGCGCGAACGGAACCATCGACCCTTGGTATCTGTGTGACTTGTACAAGGAGATGCTCGACTACGCCATCAATTTCACCTTTCCATGGTGTACGTTCCCTCTTCTTCCCATTCCGTTTGGCTGTTCATTCGAGAATTCCTGTTTTAGCGTCGGGCCACCAGTTCGATATCTACAATGTCCCCGATGCACTGAGCCCCGAAGTGACAATGGATGCAAGCGTCTTCCTCAATGGTTCGTCTGTGAGTTATCGATGGATGTGTTGATGCT
>JBBPNR010000485.1:0-22922 GCA_038091015.1 Boletus vermiculosoides
GTTAGAGAAGCTTGCTGACACAGCTGAGGCTTCCGAGGACTATGACGCAGCCGTCAAGCAGTACTCCGATGCATTAACCCTCGATCCAACCAACCAATGTGATATTCTTCTCAAGCGCAGCAAAGTGCAAATAATGATGGGTTCGTGGGAGGAGGCATTGATTGATGCTGACAAGGTATGGATTGTATTTCATGTCGAATCAAATGGGCCCCAGTAACCCTTACCATTCAGGTTATCGAGCTCGACCCGTCATCATTTCAGGGGTACGAGAGGAAGCGTGCAGCATTGCACGGAATGGGGCGTTACAGCGAAGCATTCGGGGTATTCAAGACAATGCTGTTAAAGCTCGAACAATCTCCCGATCCACATATTCGCGGTGAACCATTTCATCCGTGTCGGGCAGAACGACGTACTGATTTTTCATTTCAACCATAGAACTCCGCCATCGGTACGTCGACACCACATCGACGATTCGAGTGGCGATAAACCAGACTATCTCCCACATGCCACGTGTGCTTACCGACACCACCGCCAATCGCCTCTATGATAAACCGCAGCAAGCAGCAGCCTTCGAGGAACTCCCCATCTATGATAAGTTGCGGTCTTCGATGAGTACCGGGCTTGACCTTGCACATATTGAGAGAGCAGTGAAGATGTTCTACCGATATGTGATGCCGTCTCACAATAGCAGTCCAATGAACCAACCTCCCAGCTAGTCGAGAATATCTCACTCTACAGGCCAATAGATTACGTCCTCCAGTTGTAACATGGAAGAGACTGAATTAGGTACCTAATGAATGGACTCGTTGAGTCCTACAGTACATCAATGCATCAGTAATGATAGAAAGGGGAAACTGGGTATATGCTTACCTCCAGCCGTAGTATAGAAGAGACTGGAAGGAAGCAGCGAGCGAGCGGATGTGTGGGCACTTATTATACGAAAAATTCCTTCATTGTGGGTCAAAGGCAACTGAGAGTATAGCGAGAGCGAGTCCGTGGTATATCTAAGTTTTACACCATCATTACATAGTGCATTGCTGGAATCTTTGCACAGCAGCATGGTCCCGACTTCAGTCAAGGCGGCAGCCTGAGTGAACACGACGAGGAACACAAAGACATACTAGCAGCAACTGTGCCTCGAAACACATACAGCCACAACTGCGCATCATTCGCAATGTCGAGATAAAGGAGTAATAGGCCGGATATATAGTATATCGAGTTTGGACATTGCGTGTAATCCTCGTAGAGTAGAATAGTGTCACAACAATGCTGCGCCTGTACTGGATGCAGACTTCGACATACAGCAACTTCAAAGGTGGCACGAGGCGAGATGGGCAAGTTGTCCCAGTTCAAAATATTGGTTTAAAATAACATACTGTAGAGCCTGGGAACCACACGCGAATTGACGAAGTGGTTGGAACGATGAACTTGGAAAACTTAATTGGTGTGACTCTTGCCTGTGCTGCAGTCATGCGAGTACTTCAACAATGTGACGTCTCTTGATGACGCGTAGCAACGCACAATGTATGGAGATAGTATGTACTGCAACGCTGCTGCACTGAAGGGTCTCGCTACGTGCAGACGAGCTGAATTCGTGCCAGTTCGTAGCGGCGGCGGAACATTGTCTCTAAGTTCCCCCACGTGATTGCGCGCGTGCAGCAAGTACTTAAACGACCGTGCAATGCGCATCCTTTCCTCCATCGCTCCGTTACCTGGCCAAGCATGATTCCGAGAAAAAGAAAGTTAAGCATTGGTGAGTACATGGGTGGGACATTTGAGAGTGCGGTATTGACGGGAACTAAAGAGTCAAGTGACTCGGATAAGAGTTCTTCCAGCACCATTCACAAAGAGGAAGTGAAACAGATCAAAATCCACGGTTGGCATGAGATAGTGTCACTTGCGTTCCTCGCTGATGGGAAGCACTTCGTGAGTGGTGGTCGGGAAGGAAAAATTCGGCGTTGGCGAGTGGAAGACGACGTGGAGGTGGGGATGCCAATGGATGCGGGGAGTACTATTTGGAATATCGCAGCGTCGCGGGATGGAAAGTGGTTCGTGAGTGGGACGGAAAGTGGCGAGGTGACGGTATGGAATGCGGAAAGCCGTGAAAAGGTGACCGTATTGAAAGGACACAAGTATGCGGTGTGGGCGGTGGATGTCTCTCCAGATGGGACAAGATTCGCGACCGGATCACATGACAAGACTGTCTGCGTCTGGTCGCTCTTGTCTAGCGAGCGACCAGTGCTCGGCCCATTGCATCACGACGATTCTGTTTCCACGGTCAAATTCTCACCTGACGGACGCCTCATCGCCACTGCCACGTGGTGGCGAAGGTCTGTTCGTATCTATGACGGTCACATCGGCCACCGCCTCGTTGACGTCCCAATCGAAGTCAGCCTGTCGTATAACCGATCCTTTGCTTGGACTAGCGATAGCAGGCAACTCTTTGTCTTATCTCGCGACGGCAACATCAACTGTCTCGACGTGTCCACCGGAACGACGCGTTGTCAATGGCCCATCCACAGCAACAATGAACCCAGCTGCATCGCCCTAGCAAGCAACGGCGCATTCATTGCGGCTTCTGCAAACTCATTGGTCTCATTCTGGGACACTGCAACGCACAAGCAAATTGGGTCTGTCATCCGGCATACAGCTTGCGTCAGCTCAATGGCTACCTCAGCAAACTATGACATTGCGATGGGCGGAGGCCAGACAATCACCCTCCGCAGTCTTTGTGACATCCTCCATGACTCGAAATCGAGTGTGTCCATTGCTACCCCAACTCGCATGTTGTTGACACCCACGTTCATCAGGTAGCAAAATTACGCGTCTCGAAGAAACCGTCCAGAAACTCCGTAATCAGCTCTCTGACACACAACACGCTGCCAATCAGAAGGAGGTTACCCTCAACGAAACCATCAAGTCCCTTCGTGAGCGCATCCACCACTACCGTGATTCGTGCATTGACATCCACTTCCATTAGACACCAAAATCGCGCGTTCCGAGGAAACCGTCCAGCAACTCCATCAGCGGCATGGAGACTCCCAACACAGCGCGGATAACCTCGTCCAGATCCTTCGTGCGCATGGGAGGAAACGTCAATTCGAAGTCTTCTCTGCCGAGGGCCGGGTGATCGATATTCCGATGTCTCCTCTCGATTTCGCGAATACCGTAAACGACGATGTGCAAGTCAACAAGTTGATCATGGACTGGATTGCCGGTGAGCTTTGGCATTGTGCGTTAAGATAGATTATTTAATTAATTTTACTATCAGAGTTTACGAACCGATGTGTATCGACGCTGGACCGGGTTGGAGACGGGGCGTCGAGCGCCGAGAAACATGAAGAAGCAGCTGCGGCCTACTCTACCGCATTGTTACTCAGTCCATCTACTCTGAACACATTACTAATCAAGTGGGCGAGGTCGGTGTTGACCTATGGATCAACGAACCAAGCATTGAGTGCCGCTGCCAAGGTAAGGTTTACGTGATAATCTGAAGCCGGGCGTTGAGGGTGTGTGTTGGATTAGTTGAAGCTTCCAAGGATTCTCACCTACCGGGCGTTCTGCAATGTTCTTGAAGAGGATGGTCGCATTTCAGAGGCAGTAAAATGGTTCCAAAAGTTGCAGAGCGACCTAGGAGAGGACACGGGTAACCGTGATGAGCAAGCACAGTGGGAACTTGGTGAGGGATTCCATGACAACGCTGGGGTTAACTCAAACGATTCCCCTAGATTTTCGAGGACGCTGTGTCAAGAAGCTAGAGAAACTCGGTGACACTGCCGTGGTCTCTGAGGACTATGACGCAGCTGTCAAACACTACTGCGACGCGTTAACCCTCGATCCAACCAATCAATGTGATATTCTCGTCAAGCGCAGCAAAGTGCGAATAATGATGGGTTCGTGCGAGGAGGCATTGATTGATGCCGACAAGGTATGGATTGTGTTTTACATCGAATCAAACGGACCTCAGTAACCCTTACTATTCAGGTTATCGAACTCGACCCGTCATCATTTCAGGGGTACGAGAGGAAGCACGCAGCATTGCACGGAATGGGGCGTTACAGCGAAGCATTCAGGGCATTCAAGACAATGTTATTAAAGCTCGAACAATCTCCCGATCCACATATTCGCGGTGAGCCATCTCATCCGTGTCAGGCAGAATGACGTGCTGATTTTTTATTTCAACTATAGAACTCTGCCATAGGTATGTCGATGCTACATCGACGATTCGAGGGGTGGTCAACCAGACTACCCGCCGCATGCCAAGTGTGCTCGTCGACACCACCACCGGTCGCATCTATAATCAAACAGAGCAAGCAGCAGCCTTCGAGGAATTCCCGATCTACGACAAGCTGCGGTCTTCAATGACCACTCGGCTCGATCTTGCACATATCGAGACAGCAGTGAAGATGTTCTACCGATTTGTGGTGCTGTCTCAAAGGTGGCGACCCAATGAACCAACCTCACAGCTAGTCGAGAATGTCTCACTCTACGGGCCAATAGATGGAGTCGTTAAGTCCTCCACTGATCAGCGAGTGGACTTACCCGAGAACATGGTATCAGCCGGCCACTACCGCCCTACCACTCAGGACCATTGTGGCTGCCTAATATGCAGTCGTAGTGCAAAACAGATTGAATTAGATACCTAATAGATGGACTCAACTAATCCTACAGTGTATCAGCAACGACAGAAAGGGGAAACTAGGCACATGCTTACCTCCAATCGTATGTTGTTCTTGCGGGAGTACTCAATGAACCGCAAGACAGTGTATGTTGGTGACAATGAGGATGCGGCGGATAGCGAGAAGAACACTATCGGCAGAAGAGACATCAGAAGAAGTATCGTAACAAGCCAATATAATGTGGTTTGCGACAATTTCAAGTATTTGCACCCAACGTCATCGTGCCGTCGAAGCCCAGTATCACGATGCATGGTGCGTCCGAGTCGGCCATAGTACTACATTCCATGATTGATGTTTACTTACGTTGAGTGTCCACCGCGACTGCGCCAAACCGTTGTATGACATGTGTTTCTGAGCTGATGTGATCAAAGATGGTGTGCTACGCGTACTAGAAGAAGGGTGTCGAAGTGAGGGTGATGAAGCATAATTGGGAGTCTGGGATACCACTCATGCTTAGGGAGTATTCAAACCGCTACAAAAATGAGAAGGGAGGCAAAGGAATGCATGGGTTTGTCACTGCCATTGGCATTCGGGCTCGAATTGGTCATTGCGAACATGCCTATGTCACTGAACTAGAGCTCAGGACGTATGTTATAAGGGCGTCGGAGGGAGGGTGATGAAGAATTGAAAGCGGGGTACCACGCGTGTCAGGGGGTACTCAAACCAACACAAAAGGATAAGAAGGAAGGGAAGGGAAGCATCGGTATTTGGACCCGAATTGGGCATTGCGAACATGCCTATGCCACTGAACCGGAGCTCAGGACGTGTTTCGTCTTTGCTGCGAATATGATTGCGACGTGTTTGGAATCAATGTCGAGAAAGAGGAAGAAATGACAATGGGAGAGTGGGAATGGGAGATGCACGTACGCAACCATTGCAAAGCGATACGGGACGGAATCCTCTCGTTGTACTGACACTTTGCACTTCACCCGGTGCGCCAACTTCTACTCACAACACCCGCTTCGAAAGTGCTCGGGCGTTGCGCCATTTGCGAGACCCCCTATACACGATGTGGCAAGAACCAATCGTGAATTCCAAGTGAGGCATTGGTGTACAAGGGAAAGAAAATAGGGAAGCGAATCGGATACCTCGAAGGTAGGTAGGACAAGGACGACGGTATGCTGACAAAGAGGATTATATAGCTAGGTGAAACGGCATGGACAAGATTTGGCCGTGGGGCTGGAGCACGCTTTATACAAAAAGAGTCGACGTATTTCATTGCGCAATCTATGGGAAGTATGGGGGTACACGTACGAAGTAGGAACAAAAGCACCCCGTGTGATCTTGAGTTGTATGGCTGTTGCGTAGTAGCTCGCTTAAAGGTTGTTCCCTTTTCCGACAGACTCGAGCGTGATTTTCTCATTGACAACTCTGGAGCACCATCACAATGACAAGGATTTCGGTCGTGTGTGGGGTAAGAACAAGCGCCGGTGTGTGAACTGACGTATATTGATAAGGAGGCACGTGTTTGCCTGGCGACAATAGCGTGCAGCAAGTAACGACCACGCACCCTTTTCTCCACCGCTTTGTTACCTGGCCAGGCATGGTTCCGAAAAAGAGAAGAGGGTTAATTATTAGTGAGTACCTGGGCGGGACGTTTGAGAGTGCGATACTGATGGGGACCCAAGAATCGAGTGATAGCAGTTCCTCCAACACCGTTCACAAAAAGGAAGCAAAATTGATCAAAATCAATGGTCAGCATGAGACATTGTCAGTTGCATTCCTCGTTGATGGGAAGCACTTCGTGAGCGGTGGTCGAGAAGGAAAAATTCGGCGTTGGCGAGTGGAAGATGGCGTGGAGGTGGGGATGCCAATAGACGCGGGGAGCACCGTTTGGAATATCGCAGTGTCACGAGATGGAAAGTGGGTCGTGAGTGGGACGGAAAGTGGCGAGGTGACAGTGTGGAATGCGGAGAACCACGAAAAGTTGACCACGTTCAATGGACACAAGTATGCGGTGTGGGCGGTGGATGTCTCTCTGGATGGGAGAAGAATCGCGACCGGATCGTATGACGAAACCGTCTGCGTCTGGTCGCTCTCGACTGGGTCGCGACTGGTTGGCCCGTTGCAACACGACTTCGCGCTTGATACGGTCAAATTCTCACCCGACGGACGCTTCATAGGCACTGCCACATGGTCGCGAAGGTCTATTCGGATCTACGACAGTCAGAACGGCCGCCTCCTTGTTGACATTCCAATCGAAGTTGGCTCGTCCCATAACCGATCCCTCGCTTGGACTAGCGATAGCAAGCAACTCTTTGTCTTATCTCGCGACGGCAACATCAACTGTCTCGACGTGTCCACTGGGACGACACGTTCCCAATGGCGTATCCACAGCAACAATGAACCCAGCTGCATCGCCCTGGCAAGCAATGGCGCGTTCATCGCAGCTTCTGCAGACTCATCGGTCTCGTTATGGGACACCGCAACGCACAAGCAAATTGGGTCTGTCATCCAGCATCCAGCTTGCGTCGACTCAATGGATACCTCGGCAAACTATGACCTTGCGATGGGCGGAAGCCAGACAATCACCCTTCGCAGTCTCTGTGACCTCCTTCCCTCATCCTACGTTGATGATGTAAGCGTGCTTGCATCAAAATCTCAATTCCGCGTTGTCAACTGCTATAGATTTTCGCAGAGCGGGCCAGGCGACACATGGAGGTGGAATTGGCCGATGTCGAAGGGACAATCGAGTCCGGTCGTACAGAGGAGGAGAGTCCAAGTGCGTTTATTAGTACGCTGACTTACCTGTTGTTTACACCTATGTTCATTAGACACCAGAATTGCATGTCTCGAAGAAACCGTCCAACTTGAACTCCGTAGCCAGCCCTTTGGGTCCCAAAGTGCAGCTGCTCAGGAGAAAGGTAATTTGAGCGACGTTATCAAGTCATTCTGTGCACGGGACATGAACTCGAGTGCGTCTATCGTCACTCTGACTCACGCTTCGTTCACATCCGCGTCTATTAGACAGCAAAACTGCGCGTCTCGAGGAAATCGTTCAGCAACTCCGTAGCCAGCTCTCCGACACACAACACGCAGCCAATCAGAAGGAGGTTACCCTTAACGAAACTATCGAGTCCCTTCGTGCACAGGAGTCGAAATCGAGTGCGGACATCGCTGTCCCGACTCGCATGTTGTTGACACCCACGTTCATCAGGTAGCAAAATTGCGCGTCTCGAAGAAACCGTCCAGCAACTCCGTAACCAGCTCTCCGACACCCAACGTGCTGCCAATCAGAAGGTGGTCACCCTCGACGGAACTATCAAGTCCCTTCGTGAGTGCGTCCATCACTACCACGATTCATGCATTATTGACATCCACCTCCATTAGACAGCAGAATCGCGCGTTCCGAACAAACCGTCCAGAAACTCCAGCAGCAGCATGCCGACTCCAAACACAGAGCGGATAGCCTCGCCCAGATCCTTCGTGCGCACGAGCAGAAACATCAGTTGGAAGTCTTCTATTCCGAGGGCCGCGTGATTGATGTTGCGGTGTCTCCTCTCGAATTCGTGAATATCGTAAGCGACGATGTGAAAGTCAACAAGTTGATCATGGACTGGCTTGCGGGTGAGCTTTGGCATTGTGGATTAAGATGGAGTATTTAATTGATTTTACTACCAGAGTTTACTAATCGATGTGTATCGACACTGGACCGAGTTGGAGATGGGGCATCGAGCGCCGGGAAACATGAGCAAGCGGCTGCAGCCTACTCTACTGCATTGTTACTCAGTCCCTCGACTCCGAACAGCTTACTGATCAAGTGGGCGAGGGCGGTGTTGATCTATAGCTCGATGAACGAAGCATTGAGTGCCACTGCCAAGGTAAGCCTTATGTGGTAATCTGAAGCCGGGCGTTGAGGGTGTGTTTTGGATCAGTTGAAGCTTCCAAGGATCCTCATCTACCGGGCGTTCTGCGAGGTTCTTGAAGAGGATGGTCGGATCTCGGAGGCAGTCAAATTGTTTCATCAGTTGCAGAGCGATCCAGGAGAGCACGCAGGTAACCGCGATGAACAAGCACAGTGGGAGCTCGGTGAGGGGTTCCAACGACAACGTAGCTGGGGTCAACTCAAACGATTCCCCTAGATTTTCGAGGACGCTGTGTCAAGAAGCTGGAGGAACTCGGTGACACCGTTATGGCCTCTGAGGACTACGATGCAGCTGTCAAACAGTACTCCGATGCATTAACCCTCGATCCAACCAATCAACGTGATATTCTTCTCAAGCGCAGCAAAGTGCGAATAATGATGGGTTCGTGCGAGGAGGCATTGATTGATGCTGACAAGGCATGCATTGAATCTTATGTCGAATCAAACGGACCTCAGTAACCCTTACTATTCAGGTTATCGAACTCGACCCGTCATCATTTCAGGGGTACGAGAGGAAGCACGTAGCATTACACACAATGGGGTGTTACAGCGAAGCATTCAGAGCATTCAAGACGATGCTGTTAAGGCTCGAACAATCTCCCGATCCACATATTCGTGGTGAGCCATTTGGTCCATGTCGGGTAGAACAACGTGTGCTGATTTTTTATTTCAATCATAGAAGTCCGCCATCGGTATGTCGATACCACATCGACAATTCGAGAGGTGGTCAACCAGACCGTCTCTCACATGCCAAGCGTACTTATCGATGTTACCACCGGTCGCATCTATGATAAAACAGAGCAAGCAGCAGCCTTCGAGGAACTCCCCATCTATGATAAGCTGCGGTCTTCAATGACTACCCGGCTCGACCTTGCGCATATTGAGAGAGCAGTGAATATGTTCTACCGATATGTGATGCTGTCTCATAAATGGCAGCCCAGTGAACCAACCTCGCAGCTAGTCGAGAATATCTCACTCTACGGGCCAATAGATGGACTCGTTGAGTCCCCCAGTTGTAGCACCGAAAAGACTGAATTAGGTACCCAATAAATGGGCTCGCTGAGTCTTACGGTACATCGATGCATCAGTAATGATATAAAGGGGAAACTAGGTATATGCTTACCCCCAGTCGTAGTGTAGAAGAGACTGGAGGGAAGCAGCGAGCGGGTGGATGCGTAGGCACTTAGGTTATTCCTGGACCCGGAGGGGACAGGGTTTACGAACCAAGAATTGCGTGGGAAAATAAAAGTGTACACCCGTGGGAAGTCTTAGTTTGACTTTTGCGGAACCTAACCTTAACCATAGAGTAGGGTTCTCGTTTATGAGTAAACAATGGCGTGTGATTTGATGGCGATCCTTCTGCTGCCATTTGCACATCCATCACCTCAATGTTGCACGGACAAGAATGTGCCTTTAAAGGAGGGTTACTTGCAGTAATGCGGTCGCACAAGAAAAAGCATGTGTTTGTCAACATCCTGCGTGACCGTATTGACCTCACCACTTTCTACGTTTCTATGTACGTCCTGGACTCGATCACTCACTTCATATTAATGGTTATGGCACTCCACAGCATCATCTATGATTTATCATGTGTCTAAGACGAAATCTTGTTCCACTCAGTGTATATTTTATTTTTTGACCATAGCAATTGAGTGTTTATGGTTCTTGACGCTACCAACCAACCTCGGGGCCAGGGGTGCCCAGATTGCGATTGCTATGGCGGTAGGGTCCGCCGAGTATTGACTTAATTAAATAATTAGTTGTGCGCGGAGTGCTGTCCCACAGGTGGCAGCCCAATGAACCAACGTTTCAGCTAGGCAAGAATATCTCAATCTACGGGCTATCGGCGACTCTCGCGAACATCAAGCTACAGCCTACAAAGGTTCTGTGAGCTCGAGCGCTCAATTTGCTTCCACTGGACTTGGAGCGACACCCGTTGCATGAATCAACTCGACAAGGGGGTACAGCAGGTTGCCATGTTCAGATGGTATCGTATGCGATATCTTCCTCACATGTTGTTTCGCGCATGGAAGGTAAGTAGAGCTCCTCGCACACCCTGTCTAGACCTGGACGACTTTGATCGAAGATACAACCCAAGGTACGGCTTCCAATCCCCGCTATAAAAGTGGATTTGTCTGCGCTGCAACATATTCCCGGTACGTCCATGTATGAGTGTTCCAGATACTTCTCCAGAGGTCACCAGGCTGCTGGGACTCTGAGAAGACCGTACCGACTGTGAGGGACGAGCCACTCGCTGATCGGGGTATTCAATATCGCAATTCCGATCGTATATGGCGAGCGCAGTCAGGTTATCAGTCGGCTCTTGGAGCATATCCTGACACGTTCGGATGAGTACACTTCTCGCTGGGACTGGGAAGTCAAGTAGTCACCACAGCTACCTACTTGCTGATCTCACTGTTTACAGCCACATCACGCCGTCACACGTTCCAGCACTGATGGAGACGGCTGAGATGGGTAGCATGGCCATTACATTTTGTTCATCCCTTCCTGACCTCCCCTGATAATTACGTTGTATGGGAAGCTCCACGAATCAACGATCTCCCCCCACTATCGCTAGTTGCTGGTCAACTGCGACCTCCTTATATTGTTTTCCCCCTTGCTGACCTCGTCCTCCTCTCGGAATCAGGTTCTGAGTCCTACCTTCGTGTCTATCGTGCGACGACACCCATGATCGGGGACATAGAGATCAAGATCAAGGATGAGTTATCTGGGATGGAAGGATTACTGCTTATTCATCCTTGGATTAGTTCCCTCCTCGACCAGGACTTCTCGTGCGGTGCCCCTCGGTTCGGCCACACCACACGTGCACTGCGGCTCGTCGTCCGGCTCAGTTTTCTCTGGTTGCAGCCATTTGGATGGACTTTCTGTTCAAAACCCAAATGGCGGAACTTCAAGCAGCGGTGCCTCTCTGAAGGATATGGCTACTGTGACGAGTGGCTTTAGGTTTCCTTCGGTAAGCAAAACCTTTTCTTGCCCACCCAATTCTCCAGAAATGATCAATGACTTTCAGCACGCTGGGGGGTGCGGTAGGAATTGCCATTGGTCAGGCTATCATCACCATCGAACTTCCGTGGAAACTCGCAGCCATCCCAAATGTTTCAGCCTTGGACTTAGTAACGATATCACCGTGCTCAACGACAACGTTGGCCAGATCCACTTGATTCCTGTGGATCGCTATTGTTCTACATCTGCTATCATCATTGACGAATCGCGGGGAGCACAACTAGGATGTCACGCCACGTAATGCGGCACTCAAACCACTACAAAAGATAAGAAGGAAGGGAAGGGAATACACAGGTTTGTCAATACCATTGGTATTTGGATTCGAATTGGGCATTAATGCGAGCATGCCTATGTCACTGAACTAGAGCTCGGGACGCATGTTATAAGAGCGTCGGAGGGAGGGTGATGTTGAATTGAGAGCAGGGCGCCACGCATGTCAGGGGTACTCAAACCAATACAAAGAGATAAGAAAGAAGGGAAGGTTCGGTATTTGGGTTCGAATTGGGCACCGCGAGCATGCCTATACCACTGAACCGGAGCTCAGGACATATTTCGTCTTCGCTGCAAATATGAATGTGGCGTGTTTGGAGTCAATGTTGAGAAAGAGGAAGGGATGGCGAAGGGAGTGGGGATGGGGGATGCAAAATCACTGCAAAGCGATATGGGACAGAATCCTCTTGTCGTATTGACACTTTGCACTTCACCCAATGTTCTACCAACCCTACTTGCGACGGCCGCATCGAAAGTGCTCAGGTGTAATGGTTGTTTCCCATTCCTAACAGCTTCGAACGTGATTTCCCCATCAACAACTTTCAAGAACCATCGCAATGAGGAGGGTGTCGGTCATGTGTGGAGCGAGAACAAGCACTGGTGTATGAAGTGACGCATATCGATAAGGAGGCACGTGTTTGCCTGGCGACAATAGCGTGCAGTAAGTAGACGACTGCGCATCCTTTTCTCCATCGTTCTGTTACCTGTCCCAGCATGGCTTCAAGAAAAAGCAGAAGGTCAAGGAATAGTGAGTATCCGGGCGGGACCTTTGAGAGTGCAATATTGATGGGGACCCAAGAGTCTAGTGATGGCAGTTCCTTCAGCACTGTTCACAAAGAGACGGCAAAACCGATCAAAATCGATGGTCGGCGTGACATATTGTCAGTAGCGTTCCTCGTTGACGGGAAGCACTTCGTGAGCGGTGGTCGAGAAGGAAAAATTCAGCGTTGGCGAGTGGAAGACGGCGTGGAAGTGGGAACGCCAATGGACGCGGGGAGCACCGTTTGGAATATCGCAGTGTCACGAGATGGAAAGTGGGTCGTGAGTGGGACGGAAAGTGGCGAGGTGACGGTATGGAATGCGGAGAGCCATGAAAAGGTGACCGCATTCAAAGGACACAAGAGTGCGGTGTGGGCGGTGGATGTCTCTCCCGATGGGACAAGATTCGCGACTGGGTCGCAGGACAAGACTATCTGCGTCTGGTCGCTCTTGTCTGGTGAGCGACTGCTGGGCCCCTTGAAACACAACCACGACGTTCCCGCGGTCAAATTCTCACCCGACGGACGCCTCATCGCCACTGCCACGTGGTTGCGAAGGTCTATTCATATCTACGACAGCCAGAACGGCCGCCTCCTCGTCGACGCCCCAATCGAAGTCCCCTTCTCCCATAATCAAACCCTCGCTTGGACTAGTGATAGCGAGCAACTCTTTGTTCTATCTCGCGACGGCAACATCAACCGTCTCAACGTGTCCACCGGAACGACGCGTTTTCGATGGCGTATCCACAGCAACAATGAACCCAGCTGCATTGCCCTGGCGAGCAACGGCACATTCATCGCAGCTTCCGCAGACTCATCGGTCTCGTTCTGGAACACCATGACGCACCAGAAAATTGGGTCTGTCATCGACCATACAGCTTGCATCGAATCAACGGCTACATCAGCAAACTATGATCTTGTGATGGGCGGAGGCCAGACAATCACACTTCGCAGTCTGTGTGACATCCTCCCCTCATCATATTTTGATGATGATGTAAGTGCACTTGCATCAACGTCTCACGCCCGTTGTTGACTGCTGCAGATTTTCACAGAGTGGGCCAGACGGCACGCGGAGGTGGGAATGGTCGATCTCGAAGGGACAATCAAGTCTGGTCGTGCAGAGGAGGAAAGTTCAAGTGCGTTTATCAGTATGCTGACTCACCTCTCTTTTACATCTATGTTCATTAGACACCAAAATTGCACGTCTCGAAGAAACCGTCCAGCAGCCCCGTGACCAGCTCGTTGAGCCTCAAAGTGCAGCTGCTCAGGAGGAGAGTAACCTGAGCGAAATTATCAAGTCATTCTGTGCACAGGACATGAACTCGAGTGCGTCTATCGTCACTCTGACTCGCGCTTCATTGACATCTGCGTCTATTAGACAGCAAAACTGCGCATCTCGAGGAAATTGTTCAGCAATACCGTAGCCAGCTCTCCGGCACACAGCACGCAGCCAATCAGAAGGAGGTTGCCCTTAACGAAACCATCGAGTCCCTTCGCGCACGAGACTCGAAATCGAGTGTGTCAATTGCTACCCAACTTGCGCGTTGTTGACACACGTTTATCAGGTAGTAAAATTGCGCGTCTTAAAGAAACCGTCAAGCAACTCCGTAGCCAGCTCTCCGACACCCAACGCGCTGCCATTCAGAAGGAGGTTACCCTCGATGAAACCATCATGTCCCTTCGTGAGTGTGTTGATAACTGCCGTGATTCGTGCGTTATTGATATCGACCTCTTTAGACAACAAAATCGCGCGTTCCGAACAAACCGTCCAGCAACTCCATCAGCAGCATGCCGACTCCCAACACAGAGCGGATAGCCTCGCCCAGATCCTTCGTGCGCACGAGCAGAAACGTCAATTCGAACTCTTCTATACCGAGGGCCGCGTGATCGACGTTGCGGTGTCTCCCCTCGAGTTCGTGAATATCGTAAGCGACGATGTGAAAGTCGACAAGTTGATCATGGACTGGCTTGCCGGTGAGCTTTGGCATTGTGCGTTAAGATAGATTTTTTATTTTATTTTACTATCAGAGTTTACTAATCGATATGTATCGACACTGGACCGAGTTGGAGATGGGGCATCGAGCGCCGAGAAACATGAGCAAGCGGCTGCGGCCTACTCTACTGCATTGTTACTCAGTTCCCCTACTCCGAACATGTTACTGGTCAAGTGGGCGAGGGCGGTGTTGGTTCGTGGCTCGGTGAACGAAGCATTGAGTGCCCCTGCCAAGGTAAGCCTTACGTGGTAATCTGAAGCCAGGTGTTAAGAGAGTGTTTTGGACTAGTTGAAGCTTCCAAGGATTCTCATCTACCGGACGTTCTGCGATGTTCTTGAAGAGGATGATCGCATTTCAGAGGCAGTAAAATTGTTTCAACAGTTGCAGAGCAATTTAGGAGAGGACACGGGTAACCGCGATGAGCAAGCACAATGGGAGCTCGGTGAGCGGTTCCAACGACCATGTACCCGGGGTTAATTCAAACAATTCCCCTAGATTTTCGAAGACGTTGTGTCAAGAAGTTAGAGAAGCTTGCTGACACAGCTGAGGCTTCCGAGGACTATGACGCAGCCGTCAAACAGTACTCCGATGCATTAACCCTCGATCCAACCAACCAATGTGATATTCTTCTCAAGCGCAGCAAAGTGCAAGCAATGATGGGTTCGTGGGAGGAGGCATTGATTGATGCTGACAAGGTATGGATTGTATTTCACGTCGAATCAAATGGGCCCCAGTAACCCTTACCATTCAGGTTATCGAGCTCAACCCGTCATCATTTCAGGGGTACGAGAGGAAGCATGCAGCATTAGACGGAATGGGGCGTTACAGCGAAGCATTCGGGGCATTCAAGACAATGGTGTTGAAGCTCGAACAATCTCCCGATCCACACATTCGCCGTGAGCCATTTCATCCGTGTCGGGCAGAACGACGTACTGATTTTTTATTTCCCACATGCCATGTGTGCCTATCGACACCACCGCCAGTCGCCTCTATGATAAACCGCAGCAAGCAGCAGCCTTCGAGGAACTCCCCATCTATGACAAGTTGCGGTCTTCAATGAGTACCGGGCTTGACCTTGCACATATTGAGAGAGCAGTGGAGATGTTCTACCGATATGTGATGCCGTCTCGCAATGACAGTCCAATGAACCAACCTCCCAGCTAGTCGAGAATATCTCACTCTACAGGCCAATAGATTACGCCCTCCCTGAGTTGTAACACGGAAGAGACTGAATTAGGTACCTAATGGATGGACTCGTTGAGTCCTACGGTACATCAGTAATGATAGAAAGGGGAGACTAGGCATATGCTTACCTCCAGTCGTAGTGTAGAAGAGACCGGAAGGAGGCAACGAGCGGACGTGCGGGCACTTAGGTTATGGCAGTAGGGTCCGCCGAATATTAACTTAATTAAATAATTAGTCGTGCGCGGAGTGCTGTCCCACAGGTGGTGGCAGCCCAATGAACCAACTACTCAAGAATATCTCAATTTACGGACTATCGGCGACTCTCGTGAACACCAAGCTACAGCCTACAAAGGTTCTGCGAGCTCGTGCGCTCAATTTGCTTCCACTGGGCTTGGAGCGATACCCGTTGCATGAACCAACTCGACAAGGGGGTACAGCAGGTTGCCATGTTCAGATGGTATCGTATGCGATATCTTCCTCACATGTTGTTTCGCGCATGGACTGAGGTAAGTAGAGCTCCTCGCACACCTTATCTAGACCTGGACGAAGAATGGGCAACTCCCCTGTAGGCTATGGCAAAGCTAATTGCTTGTCCCATCTCCGAAAGAATCACGTGTGATGCTTTGTGATTGAAGATACAGCCCAAGGAGTACAGTTCTCGCTTGGACTGGGAAGTTAAGTAGTCAGTGCACCACAGCTACCTACTTGCTGATCTCACCGTTTACAGCCACATCACGCCGCCACACGTTCCAGCACTGAAGGAGACAGCTGAGATGAGTAGCATGGGCATGACATTTCGTTCATCTCTTCCTGACCTCCCCTGATGATTGCGTTGTATGGGAAGCTCCACGAATCGACGATCTCCCCCCACTATCGCTGGTTGCTGGTCAACTGCGACTTCCTTGTATTGTTCTCCCTCCCTCTTGCTGACCTCGTCCTCCTCTCGGAATCAGATTTCTGAGTCCTACTTCCGTGTCTATCGTGCGACGACACCCATGATCGGGACATAGAGATCAAGATCAGGGATGAGTTATCTGGGGTGGAAGGATTACTGCTTATTTATCCTTGGATTAGTCTCCTCCTCGACCAGGACTTCTCGTGCGGCATTCCTCGGTTTGACCACACCACACGTGCACTGCAGCACGTCGTCCGGCTCAGGCAGCCATTTGGCGCGCTGTTACTTGCACCGTTGGGGCGTGTGCAATACAAACAGGTTGCGACGGATAGCTTGATCATGGTTCGAGTTCGCGAGGAGACATCGTTGACTGAATCGATTGATGACATTCGTATGATCGACGTACGGTGGATGTGGATTGATGACTTTGGACCCTTGATGCAACACCCCACCTCAGTAACACTAATATTCAAGTAATCACCTTCGTAGTCTAGTTATCATTGCGTGGTTCCATTGCGTGCAACATTACGGTCCTTTTTCAATTTCCCTCCGAATTCTTGGGCTCGGACTCACTCGCGAGAGGGTGCGTACATTCAGTGTTACAAATACACGAAGTTAACTACTGGATGTCTTCTAGCAACTGCATTTCTCCAGAACACTGCATTCTTTGTGACAACGCAGTGAGCGTGGATAATGCGATCCGAGCCTCAGCGACGCCGCGCCATCCCCGACATCCCCCGGATTGAGTTCAGAGTGGGGTGAGTGGTTCAACGTCATCGTCTACAATTGGATCCTCGGAAGGGAAGGGTCAGGAAGACAGTGGAGCCATGGATGCACGAGCACCAGATTCTTCACGCTAGATAAGTACTCCGTTGTCATGATCTCAATGCCCCCGAGTTCGTGACCGGAGAATGACGACTCGATCGTATAGCACCACAACCGAGAAGTTCCGAAGCCAACGCGTCCATCGTGTCATCTTCAATTGGCGGCGGAATATAGAATGATACTGTTTCGCGATATACATCAATCTCCGCAGGAGGACGGCCGTTATAGTCGGATGCCTTCCTTCAAATATACCAGGGTGCGAGTATACTATATCCTCTTGTTTTGTAGCATGCGCGTCACAGCAAGACAAAGTTTCTGCCATACATTCTCCGATCCCCGAAGTCGGAAGGAGTAGAACAAGAGTAGAACTCGTACATCAACGTCATTTGCAGCCGCCATCTTCGTTATGGGCGGTAGATCTCTCACCGGATGGGGCGCCTCGAGGAATCTCGTGACGGGATCGGGCGAGTGGACTGCCTGCCAGTGCGTCTGGTCGCTCTCAACTGGCTCGTGATCATCGCTCGGTCCCTGGGAACACTTACATGACCATCCTGTTTCTGCGGTCAAATTCTCACGGACACCTCATCGCCACCGCCAACTTGGATCTGTCTCGTCGATGTCCCAATCAAAGCCTGCCCGTTGTGGAACCAACCCCCGCCTTGACCAGCGATAGCAAGCAATTCTTTGTATTCTGTCGCGACAGCAACATTAACTGTCTCGACGTGTCCACCGGGACAACACATTCTCAATGGCATATCCACAGCGACTCCCGTCCCACACGCATCGCCCTGGAAAGCAACGGTGCATTCATCGCAGCTTCCATAAACTCATCGGCCTCGTTCTGGGATTCTACGACGCACAAGAAAACCGGGTGTGCCATCCAGCAGAGAGACCCCGTCGCTTCAGTGGCTATCTCAGCAAACATGACCTTGCGATGGGCGGAGGTAAGACGATCACCACTCGCAGCCTCTGTGACACCCTCCCCTCACCCTACTCTGACGATGTAGTGCATTTGCACCAAAATCTCGCTGCGTGAGTTGACTGCTGCAGATTTTCGCAGAGCTGGCCAGGCGGCGCGTGGAGGTGGAAAATGCCGATCTCAGAAGGACAAACGAGTCCCTTCGTGCGCAGGAAGAGAGCCTAAGTGTATTCATTAGCACCTTGACTTGTGTGTCGTTGACATCCCCATTCATCGGACAGTAAATTTGCGCGTCCCGGGGAGACCGTCCAGCAACTCCGAAACAGCTCTCCGACTCCCAACGCGCCGCCAATCAGCAGAAAGATAGCCTCAATGAAACAGCTGGAATCGAGTCCCTTTGTGAGTACGTCCATCGTTACCCTGATTCGTCATTATTGACACCCACCTTCATTAGACAGCAAAATCGCGCGTTCCGAAGAAACCATCCAGCAATTCGTTCAGCATCATGCCGGCTCCCAACATAGAGCAGATAACCTCGTCCAGATCCTTCGTGCGAACAAGCAGAAACATCAATGCGGTATGCCGAGGGCCGCATAGTTGATGCTGTGGTGTCTCTTCTCGATTTCACTAATTCTGTAAGTCATGATGTGAAAGCCAACAAGTTAATCATGGACTGGCTTGCGGGTGAGCTTTGGCACAATGCATTAGGATAGAGTATTCAATTTACTTTACTATCAGAGTTTACGAATCGGTGTGTATCGACTCTGGACCGAGTTGGAGATGAGATGTCGAGCGCCAAGAAACACGAGGAAGCAGGTGCAGCATACTCTACTGCATTGCTGCTCAGTCCCTCAACTCCGAAAAGACTACTAATCAAGTGAGTGAGGGCGATGTTGATTCGTGGCTCAGTGAATGAAACTTTGAGTGCCGCCGCCAAGGTAGGCCTTATGTGGTAATCTGAAGCTGAGCGTTCAGAGTGTTTTGGATCAGTTGAAGCTTCCAGGGATTCTCATCTACCGTGCCATATGCGGTGTTCTTGAAGAGGATGGTCGCGTTTCAGAGGCGGTCAAATGGTTCCAATCGTTACAGAGCGACCTAGGAGAGTACATGGGTAACCGCGGTGAGCAAGCACCATACCATTCAGGTTATCGAGCTCTAGCACGCTTTGCAAACTAAGAGTAGACGTATGATAGGTATGGGGAAACATCTACAAGGTAGGAAATGATTATGGATGCGTGAACTGACGTACAGTAGATATACTGATAATGCATAATGTTGGGGCAACAAAAGTTGATACATTACGAGAATGCATGGACTTGGTTCTGGGGAGCTCGGGGGGTGCCATGGGGAGACTCAGACGAGCGGTATGGAGCAACGGGAGTAGGATGGGCGAAAGTGCGGAGCGCTTTCCGACACCCGGGCGGACAATGCTCATCCTGTGGGAAGAGTGAGTTGCGAGGGCTGGCGGCCACGCCTCACTGCGAGTGATCCGATCTGACAGGGTGCACTGGCGCACTCAGGATCCCGGATGCGGGAAAGTGGTGAGGGGTCTCGAGGCTAAGGAGCGGTGGGTGGAACGAGCGACGGGGATGAGCGGCGCCGCAAGCTCGGAGGATGGAAAGGATGTGGCGAGCGCCACTCATCGCTTATCGTCGCCCGTCCGAAGACAGGGTTGCATCACTCAATCGATCAATCGATCAAGTGCAGCTCCCTAATACTATGCATTATGCACTATCAATCTGCAAAGACAATGTGTAACATTCTTGCTTGACGACTCTATGTACCAAAGACTTCAAGAGTTATGATTGGAGGGCGGCGAGCAAAAAAAGGAAATCACGGTAGAAAACGGAACTCATAAAGTCAAATGGGGAAATGAAACCAGACTAACTAAAAACATCCAGCTCTGAACCACGTTTAAATATGCAGAATTTATGCCCTTCACGTTCGTAGATAAGCTATCACCATATGCATCATGTATGAGCATATCGACAATCTATACGTAGATACATCATCGACGCCAATCGCCATGTCCACCCCCCATACGGTATATGGATAAGGCACGTGCATGCCAAGCGACAATATTCATGCACATGATCGGGACAACCGCACATCCATGTTCTCCATCACTCAGATACATGGCCAAGCATATTTCCGAGAAAAAGCAGTTCGGTCAAGGAATTTCGAGTATATTGATGCCACGTTTCAGGGTGCGATACTGATGTGGATCCAAGAGTCGAGTTAAAACAGCGTTCCACATGGGCGTAAGCCGCGGTGAGCAGGTTTCCGAGAAAAAGCAACGCGGTCAAGGCCCCTTAACGCCATGTTTCAGAGTGGACCCATGAGTCAGGTTAAAAACAGTGTTCCGCGTTGGGTGTACGCCGTGGTGGATGTCTCTCCGGATTCGACGAGAATTACGACGGTGACAGGTCTGTCCGCGTCTCGTCGCGGGCCGGAGCACGATGTGATCCAGAGACCAGGGATGGGATAAACTCTCCAGGCATTCTAGGACGCGGAAGCAACAGGGTGTCAAACCCCGAGCGTCCCAAAACGACTGGTTGCTACGAGACTAGAAATGTCCCCCACTGTAGTAGTAAGGGATTTGACAACTCGGACACCCATCAGACTCCGGAAAAACTGCAACAGTGAGTGACAGTACATAACTTGACATGTTGCTGAGGTTTCACTTTTATGAATCCTACGTCTCGTTAGTACGTTCCCAAGACCATGACATCCAACTCTTCCCATCGAGAAGAGCATATCGCAATGCAGGAGCCAGGTTCTTCCTGGAAGCGGGATGAGGAGCATGTTCTGCCCAAGAACAAGCTAGGTATTGTTAGCTTCGCCTTGGCGTGTACGATGTTCCTTGGAGCATTGGATCATGTGAGTCAGATGTTTCGTCGCTAACGGGTGCGTCTGACGGGGAGACCGCAAGACTATCATCGCAATTGCACTCCCCACGATCGTAGCTGACCTTCGGGGAGGTAATAACTATATCTGGGTTGGAAAGTATGCTCGATTCTTTTTATTATCGCACCGTTGGGTTAACAGATGTTACGATAGTGCATACGTGCTTGCCGCCGGCGCGTTTGGTCCCCTCTATGGAAAACTGTCGAACATGTTTGGTAGGTTCCACATTGATGAGGCATGCAGGCGACATTGCTTACCGATGCACTAGGGCGAAAGCTACTCCTCTACTCATGCATCTTTGTGTTCTTGGTCTGTTTCCATGGTCTGAATATGTGACGCTTTACTTAACATCGTCATGTCAGGTCGGATCTGCACTTTGCGGAGCTGCGCAAAATATGACTTGGCTCATCGTCTGTAGAGCACTCCAGGGGGTCGGCGGCGGTGGTATCATGCAACTCTCCATGATCGTCATTTCAGATATCGTCCCGTTAAAGGAGTACGTGCAGTAGGATCAGAAAGCTCCAGATCCTAATTTGATTGATGATCTTGTAGTCGAGGGCGATATGGTGGTCTACTGGGTGCTACGTATGGTATTGCGAGGTAGTCCATTCACACGATTCGAGTTCCAGATCCGCTGACTCTGCTAAACAGTGTGATTGGACCACTCCTTGGCGGTGTAAGACTATGCTATTCGAGATGTCCGCCGTAACGGCTAAATTGACCAAGGCTCTAGCGCAAGATGTATCATGGAGATGGTGTTTCTTCATTAACTTGTACGTGCTCACTGCGATGGGGAGGTTTAATTCAGCCTTCTCATCACGAAAATTTCAGACCTATCGGTGGTATTGCAGTAACGCTGTTGTTTGTCTTCCTCAACGTTCACCCACTTCCTCAACGCCCGCTTCGTGACCAAATTGCCGAGCTTGATTTTATCGGACTTGCCAGCCTTGTCTCAGGGGTTGTTTGCCTACTCATAGGGCTAAACTTTGGGGAAGAAAGCTGTGAGTCTCTCGTATTGTTATGCTTGCTGAGTTGACCGATTGAATTCATGACTTTTTGAAGGGTCAGCACCCTGGACAGTCGGCCCACTCGTCGTGGGTGTGATTTTACTTGTCGTTGGCGGGGTCAACGAAGCGTTCACAAAACGTGCGGCTATCCTTCCTCCTCGTTTATTCAAGGTGAATCTCAAGCTCGAGCCTTGCACGCTTTCTGACAGTGTTACGAAGACGCGCACTACTGGGTGTCTTCTGGCAGCTGCATTTCTCCAGAACTGCGTTTTCCTTCCGGCAATGTTGTGAGCGTATAGACTACACGGTCCGAGTCTCAGTGATATCGCGCTAATTCGAATCTTAGTTATCTTCCCTTGTTTTACCAAGGTTTTACTTTCTAATTTTGTCACACGCAGACATTTGATTGACACTTTGACACTTCTCCAGTGCTAGGTTCTTCGGCTACTGCTGCAGGAATCAAGTACCTATTTTCCTTGCGCTCACATTTTTGGCCTGCTCACCATTTGATCAGAATGCTTCCGTACACCCTCGTGTCTTCCAATTTCGCCGTTGTCTCTGGATTTATGGTCTCGAGGATGGGGAAGAACCGCC